>MNCI01037560.1:77657-111580 GCA_015680685.1 Gnetum montanum
CTTGGGTTACCTTGAGGATAAGGTAACCTTCGGGGTATTTGCATTTTGTTTAATCGTGGGTTGAGTGCATACACCCCAGACTCCTGTAGATGTGAGATTATAGGGCAACATCCCTTAGGATGGTCATATTAACATATCTCACATCCACTATCATTGTCTATTTCCAAATCCACAACCTCTTCAATGATGGCAACTTTGCCCTTACCCTTTCTATGTGCATGTTCAGCCTCTTTCTTTTTTCTTTTCTCACTACCTTGCTCTCTAGACTCCTCTACTATTTTAAGAACAGTTTGAAATATATTGTCTAGGGAATCCCACATTTGGTCTACCTTTGCCAAAATTTCTAATGTCATCTTTTGTATAGGAAAATTTTTCCTATTCACCATCTCTTTGAGTGGTGACTCTTCTTCATCCTCACAAAATCTTACTCCCCTCTTCTGAAGGGAAGGATTTCAATTATACTCTTTCACACTTTCTCTCTTCTGTAGCTCACCTTCTTCCTTAGCAACTTGTTCTAATAGTCTTTGAATTTGATGGGACCTAAACTCGAATAGTCTCCCTTAGGTATAAGTCCCAAGGGTTCTTCTCGTTTCATGCCTAAGCCCATCCACGAGATGGTGCAGTTGATCCCTTTGCAAATAACCATGGCTAGGAAAACAATGTGACAATGTGTAGTATTAGCCCATGGCAGCATCCAAGGGTTTATGTCCTCCTTGTTTCTAGCCTTGGATTATCTTTTGCAAGTTAGACACTCAGGAGTACGTTTGGTACTTATCATTAAATAGTTCTAACATAGTACTCCACCTACGAATGGATTTCAGTTCTAAAGACCAGTACTAGCTTTCTGCTTCTTTAACTAATGTCCATGGGAACAACTTAAGTTTTTTCCATTCATTCTCTATGTTCTATAAGGCACATGCATCATGGAATGCTTGTAAATGATTCTAAGGATCAACATTGTATCCCCCTTCAAATCGTGGAATGTTGTTCATATCTAATCTCTTGATCATACTATCTTTCTAATGCCTTGTTGGAATTCTAACAGTCTTAGTTATGTCCAACATACTTCAAGTAGAAAGGATGGGTTGATCGTGATCATCTCATCCATGGAATCTATGATGCCTACGTTGTTCCCTACTCTCCCTTCTTCTATGTCATGACTCTCTAGAGTGCTCTCATCCCCTTTCTTGGCTGTTACAACTTCCACTTTGCCTACCTTTATCCCCATGGTATTTTTCTTTATGAATGCATCTGGATATTGAAGGAGAGGATGAATAAGATGATGAAGGAGAAGAAGAAGGAGAACCATCACCATGACGGTGTCTACTACCTTCTCTTCTGTGGTCTTGGTCTCGATCATGATTATGATCAAAATGTCCACCTTTATCATGAGTTCATGTCCCTTTTTCGGATCCTTTGTGCCCATGGGTATCAAAACCTAGGTTATGAATTGTGGAATGAAGATTTTGATACACAACACCTTGGCCAAAGTCAAGGGGAGGAACATCATTGTGTGGGTGACTGCTTGAGGTAGGTTCACCACTCTCATTTTCACTTAAGACATGTGGGGCATCCTGGGACCACTTATCCTTCAAAGACTTATGATGTCTCTCCAGTTGCAAGTCCCTTTGATGTTGTGCCACTATGGGATGGTATTCTCTTGAGTCATGGTCTTGCACAATGTATTCTCTGTGTAAGTGTAGCATGCCAATTCGTGTGAGAGCATGAAGAAGTATGCTCTGGACTGAATGATCAGGAGGTAACACTATGTTACCTTCTAAGTCTTACCAATGCAGTTTTTTATCTTGATGGAGAATAAAGGTGAAGTCTGGTATATACTCATCAGGATGAATATACACCACTCAAAATTTTTGAGGAACTGGCAGATCAATGTCATGTGTATTACATCATCAACTGTTTCCTATTTCAGACCTAGGCAGCGAGGCACTTTTGTACGAAGAAGGAGACATACTTGTCTATTCAGTGTGCAATGTATTCTTGTTTATTATTTTCTCAACGAATCCTACAGGTTTGTTCCAATGATGTGAATGATTTCCTATGTTCTAGTTAGCACAAAAACAACTAAGTCCCCAGCAACGACACCAATGATAAGCAGTGAAGTACCCATACGCTCAACCATATGAATATGAGTGTTTCATGCATGATTCGGTCGAATTCCAAGGACTAAGTGCTTATGCACCCTTGTGGAACAAGGATAGGTTGGTTGATCTTTGTCTTCCTAAGCTTACCTGTATGTCACAATTGTATGGTTAAGTAAGCTTGAGGCATATGATTTTTATAGCTTTTATGTTTTTATGTCCTATGCAAGTAGGGAAGGAGAGAGGTAACTAAGTGACTAATTTAGCTTAAGTACTCATTAACTAAGTCCTAACTAATCCTAACACCAGCATCTGTTCTTGCTTGCCATACACATCCTGAACTAGTGCAGCACTGCTGAGATTACCAAACGCTAATCATTACTAGGTTACCAAGCATTATATGCATGCTTAAAGTGGTTGTGCTTGTGTAATTTAATGATTTGCTTAATTGATCAAAATGAATTGCTGTGCTAATAACATAAATGTAAAGTGCATAAAATAAAATAAAATAAAATAAATGCATAAGAAAATAAAATAAAAGAAATGTGTAAGAAAAAAAATCTCAAGTGTTGCAAGGATGAATCAAAGAGCTCGTCTTTATTGCCAACATAATGGTGTGCTTAGGTACATCAATGCTTGAATAAAGATCTATCCACACTTCGACCTCCTACTGCAGGCACTTGGAAAATACTCTAACTTTCAAATAGACTACAAGAGTTTCACTACTTAACTACTAAAAGACTTCCTTCCCAATTGTGCACCTGGGCACTGCATTTATAGGCTTGGGAGCAACTACTCTAATAATTAGAGTAACTACTCTAATAACTAGAATAAGTACTAAAGTAACCACTCTAATAATTAGAATAATTACTAGAGTAACCACTAGAGTAACCACTCTAATAATTAGAATAACTACTAAAGTAACCACTAGAGTAACTACTCTAATAATTAGAATAGCTTCTAGAGTAACCGCTCTCATCATATATATACTCTATGTTCTTTCATTTAAATATACAACATGAGATAACTTCATAATTCAAGTATTTATCATAGATTATGTTCTCACACCTTAGTGCAACTTAGATATTTTTACCACCAATGCCATAGCTATTTAAGATTCATAGTGTAATCAAAATTATTAATATTTCTTGTAGATCTAAGTTAACATAATTAGTTTCTAGTTTCCTAAAACCTTGTGACTATTATATCACAAAATTTAACATGGTATTAAAGCAAGGTTAGGCTAACTTAGTTTATCAACACAATTCAAAAAAAATATGGTGATGAAGTTGGCAAATACATTAAATGTGCTAGAAAGCATAAAATCAAAATTACAAAACTTCATTTTTAATTATGAGAAATTTGAACAAACATAGTAGAGTGCTTCTAGCAACAAAAAATTATTGTGAATAATTGTATTGTGATTAAATTTTGAATACTTTACTTTCACATGTTTTCTAATAAGTATTCTAAACATTTTTAATCTTTAAATTTTGAATAGCATATAAAATATCATGTGAATTAGCATTTTGTTGATTTCTTGAATTTCTAACATAACTATTGGTCATTTGAAGTTCAGAATTCATTTTTGAATAGAATTATTAATTCAAAAAATTAAAAATAATAATTAAACATGTTTTTGCATGAATTCAATTTTTGTTGCTTGATCAATTTTCAGAAATTCCAAGTTTTTTGGAGTTTGTAATACAATTGTTTGAACAAATGACTTGTAGAGGAAGAGAACGTGGATAGTCACATGGAGTAATTAAAAGAAAGCATGATACTAGGACTATTAAAGCATGACCTTTTTGAAACACCATCACTATCACAACTGTTAACATCTTAATTAAAAGTCCACGATGGTAACCCTCATGGTAAAGCCTCATCTTTAGTTACAAAGAACTCTAAGAGAAAATAAAGCTCTAATCTACAATGAAAACATATTATGAGGCTATGGTAAAAAAATCACAACATTTTGAAATTTTCATATTATGAGGCTATGGGAGGTTCATTTTTCTAGTCCAAAAATACCTAGCAATTTTCAAAAGTTTAGAAGAGATTTTTGTAATTTTATTTTTAGATGGTAAAAATAGAAGATGCTTTAAAAGAAGTCATGTTCAACCTAGGTTGGTTAGGCACCCACTTGTATAATGCTTTATCAATGAACAAGATCAGGGTAAGACCTATACCACCACCACCACCAGAATATTAATTTCATAATTAAGGATGTCATATTATAGTTTGGTAGATATTATTGCCAAATTTATTATTATGGAGGATAGAAAGAATACAATATCATGGTCTCTGCTCAATCTACTATTTTCCCTAATGAAGGAAGGTAGTCATGTTGATATGATTTTAATTTTGAAGGAAGAATTAAAGGGATAGATATTATCATACTATTATTCCTTATCCCTACATTTCTCCTATGGCTATCTTATACCCACAATTGTCAAGATTTTCAAAAATTCAAATTTATCACTTTTAATCTCCCTAATAAAAGAAAAGAATAAGAAGTTGGTATTGAAACTATTTCTTAAATTCTTATTTAAAGATGATTAGACTCTCATGAAGATACCTTTTATCAAGCAACTTGCTAAAGTGTAGGATAAAGGATGGGACACACCATTGTGTAACTACTTATCACCATCCATGGTAAGATCAATCTTGCAACACTGTAGCTTTGAGAATAAATCTACCTACTATGAGACAACATTAAATTTCTTCAGAACTTTGGTGGAGAAATGTCTTATGAAGGAAACTTTGTATAATAAGATTGGTTGAAAGGATTTTGAAAAGATTAATAAAGATAATTTTCCATTAGTCATCTAAGACATGGTCAATAAGAACATTAGTAATTTGGAAAATTTCTTTTCCATTATAATGAGTAATTATTTGCTTTATGATTTAATGATTTTAATTTCACCATAGTTGAATACTATTTTAAAGCTAAAGACTTTGGTACAATGTTAAATAATAATAAACAAGTTTTTGTCATTGCTTTAACACAAAATGAGGCCTTAAATAAATATTTGAGATAAGCATATAAAGATAAGGAGAACTATGCTAGAGCTTTTAAAAAATTCAAAAAAGGAGGTAGATGACGAGGTCAGGTTTACGAATAAGAAAGCTACAAAATTAGAAGGAATGAAGAAAGTAAGAAACACTATGAGCTCTAATTTTGATCCTAAACTTGCAAATAGAGTTTAGGAATTGATGATAAAAATGATGAAGTTAAAGGCTAACAAATTTGCAATGCAAATGAAAAAAATCTAAGCTCCATGATGGCCTAAAAACTACATAGAAACAAATTGCATATTTGATTGTGCTAGAAATGCAGTGATAGAAATATTTAATGAGGAAAAATAGAGGTTTAGTAACAAGATGATGAGGAACTCACTACTAGCTATAAAGAATTATTATTTTCAATTTTAAAAGTTGAGCTATAAATTACCACTAGTATTCACCATATGTCCATCATCAGTTCTAGTGATGTATAATGAAGCAAAAGATGCATTTCTCAAGGAATATTCAGGTACTACTATTGATAGTCCACCTTCATCGTCCAAAGATCCATTACCCTCTAAGTCCATGCAAAGGACACTACTTCCAAGTCAAGGGGAGAATCATCTTTGAGTGTGCTTGATAATTTGTTAAGTACAAATATAGATTTGTTCACTAGTTAATGTTGTTTAATTAAATTATCTTGTCTATAATTTCAAAGACATGATTCCTCTATGTTTAAAAATGAAGTTATAATTTTATTTATGTTTTATGGCAAGCATATTTTCTTTTTACTTAGCTAATATTTACTTTATGTTATAATATATTTTAAAATAGATTTCTACTTTTAATATATCTAGTTGTTCTTTCTTAACATTTTAAAAGAACTTGAAGGTCAAAATAATTTATAATATGGTTTTAGAAGAAGAAATTTGTTCACTATCATTTTACATTTTATTATTATTGCCTTAATAATTAAGAAATATATTTTGTTTAAACATACAATGCTTATTTAAAATGTTTATTTTAAGAAATTGTAATAAAGCTTTTACTTCACAAATATTCATGATAAATAAAAATCCTTGATTTATGTTGTATGATGGAAATAGTTAAAATGATAACTTATTTATTTATTACTTGTTTTGTAATAGTCATAGAGTAGTATTCAAATAGCAAAGAATATTGTAATTTTGTGTGTTTTATTAAGCTTAATATTGAGTTAGAATTTTAAATATTGAGCTTAATAAAATAGTCATTAAGCTCAATATTTAAAATAAGGTCTATATCTAGTAACATCATAATTTTTTTGTCTATACCATAAAGGTATGAAACACCACCATGGTGTTTATATGCTTTAACATTTCATAATTAAGATTTGTTATGTTATTTTATTATTAAATTTTGTTAATTATTTTCAGCCATCATCATGTTTGTTATACTAATTAACATGATGCCTCTCTTAAACCTACATATACTCTATAGTCTCTAACTTAAACATACAACATATGAGATAAATCTTATATTTTCTTATCATATGTTATTTTCTCATATTTTCAGTGCAACTTATATTTTTCTTCTACTAACACCATATCTAATTAGGCTTTATAGTGTAACAAAAATTATTAATATTTCTAAAAGATATAAGTTAGCCTAATTAGTTTCCAATTTACTTGGGCCTTGTAACCATTATATCACAAAATTTAATATGTCTTCTCTATGATGATGGCCTACTTGGAAAAGTTACTGCTAAACTCATTCCATTTCATCTAGTTTGTCTACATATGTACTTGTGAGCTTCTCTACTACATTCATACCTATGTTTGATTTGCATTCTACTTCAATTGCTAGCCATTGGATGTCCACTTACTTTGCTACCTATGTATGAGCAGACATTATTGTATACACACATGGTCTACAAATTTATTGCATGTTGAAATTGTTGTCTATTTGATACTCCAAATTTTTTACACATAGTTACATCCTTTATCATTATATGCAATACATCAAACCCTCTACTTTTATATCATTCCATGTTCATCTTATTTAAATATTTTCAAGGAAAGACCCTTGATTTTAAGTTTAGCATTAATGGTGCTAAGCCAAGCTCTTCCTATTATGATATGGAATTCTTCCTTGCCATTTTTTACAAGAATGACTAGAAAATATATTAGGTAAGACTATGCATTTATTGTAGTCTGGAGTAGGTTTAATCCAAACTAAATTCCATTTATTGTAGTCTGGAGTAGGTTTAATCCAAACTAAATTCCACTAAATCTAGTATATTATGAGAGATAATTCAATATGCTAGTAAACAAGAAACTAGCTTGTTGCATCGAAAAAATTTGGTGCTAGAAAAATTGAAGATATCTAATAGAAACAATTTAACCTCATATCCTAAGGACCTTTGAGAAAGAGGATTCAAGGTACACTAGATGGTCTTTTCAATCACCCAAGGACTTGAGGAGTGTAAATAGGTGTAAATAATTTAAAGAAAAATGTAGAATCAATTTAAGAAAATGCACAAATATTAATCATAAAATAAAATTGCACAACAAAGGAGCTATAAACTATATTGAAATGATAAAATGTTGAAAGTATAGAGTTCAAACATGTACAAATTATATCAAAAAATATATGGGGAGTTGCACAAATAAAGCTTGAAACTTGTTGACGTCAGCAAGTTGTGTTCGGTAGTTAGCCTTACAATCCAAGTTCTTCCTAACTTCAATTGCCAAAACTCCTTGTTGGTTCTCTAGTTAGATTTGGTATGCTTCTTGTAAAGTGGTGAATGATATGCTGGAATTTTTGTTGTTATGGAACTGAACTGAGAGTCTCCAATGCTCAACTAATTTCTAGTCTGCTCCAAAATTTCTCAAAGGTTGAAGTGCCAAAGGTTGCAAAAGTTCAAGAGCTGAAGAACTAAAGAACCTATTCAATGTGTTCAAAATTTTCTTTTATGGGCCATACAGTTACTAATTTGGAGCTACAAATTTTTGCAATAATTATTGACATATTAAGGTACTTTATAGGTGTGGCAAGCCATCAATTTTAACATAGTTTTTCATTTACAGTAATTTTGATGCATCAAGATCATCAAAACTACACTAAGTGCTATAAAAAGTAAATGAACTTTGAAAGCTACACTAGCCTTAAAAAACTAACTAGCTTCATGGAAACCATGATGGCCCTGAAAAAATATGTTAGCCTTGCTAGAACCACACTAGCCTTGTTGGAAAAATGAAAGCCTAAAAATTCCAATGTTGGGTGCAAATTGTTCTAGCGTAGTTTTGGCTATGACCAACATAAAACCTATGAAAAATCAAAATTTTGTAGTTCCCAAGGTATTTTCAACCTTTCCAAGGCTAAATATAGACCTAACATAATTTTTTCCACTTGGTAAGTGAGGCGACAACAACTTATGAGGCATATTTTAGCCCCAAAAAGTTAAGGTATATGAGATTGCAACTCATGGGCTATAAACCTTACATTTTATAATAAAGTTCACCTCAAGTTCTAATGGTAAAGGTTACAATGCCAAAAAATTATACAATAAATTTTCTTGGTGGTGTTTCATTGGTTCCTCTTCGTTGATGTTTTGAGGATTGACCTTAGAGACATCAACAAAAAAATACAAAAACACCACCGTAGATTCACCACCAATGTTTTCTCTCCATGCTTGATTCTATAGTTATCAAACCTTGCTAAAGAGTGCTTATGATGATGGAATAAGATTATGAAGATATGACATAGGCTAAATGTTGTATTTGATCATGAGGAAATGGCCATAGGGGTTAAGAATGAATTTCAAATGTTGACATCATGATCATGGTATAGTAATGACACTTTGGCTAATAGACGTGGTCTTCACACATCAAGCTTCGAAGTGTTGGTAACTTGGTAATGTCTTTAAGAAACCAACACTCCACCCTAAGGCTTATGTAACCCTCAAGCTCCTTCCTTTGTTTGTTTGGAGTTGTTCATCTATCTTTTGGGATTCATTGGTCATTTGGCTTTTCAACAATTTGCTTTCTCATTTTGTGTGGGGTGAAACCTTCATTGGGTTTTGTTGCCAAGGCATAATTTGATTTGGTTTTCTTGTTGAATCAAATGTGTTACATCCAATAAACATGATGGTGGAGAATGATGGAGAAGCTATCACATGGCCATCATGTATGAGTTCCAAACATAAATCATCATTGTTTTTTAGGGTAAGTAATGAGCCAGTCGTTGGCCTGCATTGATGGAATGCCATCAACATGACCAAATCAATGGGATGTTGTCATTAAGATCCCATTGATAGGATGCTATCAATGTAATCCTATTGATTGGATCTCATCGACATGATCCCATCAATGTAGGGTTTGACTCGTTGACATGTACCTATCAATGAAGCACCTTGTTTTCACCTATAAATGTGCCCCTACCTGTCACATTTATGGAATTTCTTTAATAGTCGTAGAAAAGTACTTGTAGTTTTTCCTCTTAGAAGTTAGAATATTTTTTAAGTACCTGAGGTAGAAGTCAAAGAGTGTATAGATCTTTATTCGAGCATTATTGTACTTGAGCACTTTAATGTGGATTGCAATAAACATGAACTTGTCCTATAAACCTTGCAACACTTGGACAAGATTACTTGTTTCCTTATGCATTTAATATTAATGTAGTTTAATTTAGTGCTTTTAAATAAATAATTAATATTGATTTAATAGCATACATAAGTATGACCACTTTGACCATATATTTAATGCTTGGTAATTCTAGTAACACTTAACGTTTGGTAACCTAGTAGTGCTATACATGTTCAAGATGTGTACAAAAAGTGGGAACGAATGCTTATGTTAGGATTAATCAAGTGTTAGCTAGTTGTTAGATGAATTTAGCAATTAAATACTTTATTCTTTATTCTTGTTCTTAGGTGAATTAAACCATAAAAGATAAAAAATGATAAAAATCATATGCCTCAGTTACACTTAATCATATACTTGCATTTCACAAGTGGAACTAGGAAGACAATAATTCAACAATTAGTTTTACCTCCTAGAACTAGTGTACTTAGAAACCTAAAGTCTTTGGAATTTGATCAAATCGCTAAGTGAACACTAGTAATTCATATGGTTGGGTATAGGATAAACTTGCTGCTCATCATTGGCACTGTTGCTGGGGACTTTAGTTAGCTACGTGCACTATCTAGGACTTAGTGAAAATTATTTAACATCGTTGGATCAAAATTTAAAATCGCAATCATTCAAATAATAATAATAATTATAAAATGCACACTAGTATTTTTCATTTAATCTAAAATGTCTTCTTCTCATAGGGATGATTTTCTGCCAAAATTCGAGCACACATCCAATCAAAGAAATAAACAATCAAATTAGATAGTTCCCCAATAATTCTAAGTGATATATATTAATCCTAATGAGTATGTGCTTAACTTCACCTTTATCTTACATCAAGATGAATAGATGCCATGGAGGAACATGGAGGGAAACATTGTGTTGTTGCCCAATCGATTAGTTCCTATGATGCTCCAACAAACTCTTATGAGGTTGGGCATCCAAGGGATCCATGCTAAATACATTGTGTAGGATCATGACTCTAGGGATTACCATCCCATGAAGGAACAATGTATAATTGATCAACAATGAGAGAAACACTATGAAGCTACGAAGGAAAAATAGTTCAATAACCCCTTGTTCCAACTGGGCCAAAAAGACAATAAGGATCTCTTCTCTTGGGGTTCTCATTTCACTAATTCTCCTCCCTTTGGTTTTAATGAAAGTGGCTTGAACCAAAATTTATAGTCCATTGTAAATAATCCTAGTTTAGGCAAGAATGGGTCCCATGATTATGGGGGATCCAAGGGTAGGAGTCATGGTAGGGATGAGGATAGGCATCATGATAATGATCATGATTGTGACCATCAAAGATGGAGTGATAGGAATCATGATGCTAGTCCTATTTCCTCTTCACCTTTGTCATCCTCTTCTTCCTCCTCTAACTTTGACTAAAGTTGCAAAGGATGTTACCATGATAGAGGTGATTGGTGAGATAGAGATGATCATAGGGCTCACTAGGCTAGTTGAGATTAGGGGCATGGGCAATCAAGAGAGGTTCCCCACCATGAAAGAAGGAATACTAGAGGACATCATAGGCATCATGGCCATCATAGAGGTTATGACTATGATGAGTCTTTTCTTGCAACTTGAAATATGTTGAACATCGTAGAGGTAGTGAGAATTCTGACAAGACATGAGAAAGATAGTAGAATCAAGCAGTTGGATATGAACAATATCCCCAAATTTTAAGGGGGATACAATTCAGATCTGTAGAATCATCTTAAAGCCTTTCACAATGCTTGTGCCTTACAAAATGTGGAGAGCGAATGGTAGAAATTAAAGCTATTCCCATGAACACTTATCAAAGAAGTTGAAAGTTGGTATTGGTCTTTAGAGCTGAAATCAATCTGTAGATGGAGTACAATGCTTGAGCTCTTCAATGATAAGTATTAGATGTACTCCCAAGTTTCTAACCTAAGAAAGTAGATCCAAGGTAGGAAACAAGGAACACATGAACCTTTGGATATAGCCATGGTAAGTACTATTTCCTTTTTCACTAATGTCGTAGTTGTGGTTATTCTCAAAGGAAGCAGCTTTGCCATATCATAGATGGACTCTGCATAGAAACAAGAAGAACTCTTGGGATCTATAGTTAAGGAAGACTATTAGAATTAAGGGCCCATTAGATTCAAAGGTTGATAGAGTAGGTTGTTAACGAAAAAGGAGAGTTAAGAAAAAGGGAATGTGTTGAGGAATACAATTGGGATCCTTCCATCAGAAAAAGAAAGTCTAGTTATGTCATAATGAGGAGGAGGCACCACATGATTAGGTGGTGCAAACAAATACCTTGCTAATTTAGAAATCTATCTCTAAAATTTTATCCAAGGAAGATAAGATGTGGGACTCTTTGAATGAAGGGTTCCAAACTGCTCTGAAAATAACAAAGACATACAGAGAGCAGAGTAGTGACCATGATTACAAGAGAAGAAAGAAAGCTAAACATGCCTATCAAAGGGATAAGGGCAAGGCTAATGTAGTAGAGGAGGTTGTGGAATTTGAAATAGATGATGATGATGGATGTGACATCTACCAATACAAACATTCTAAGGGATGTTTCCCTATTGTGTCACACTTGCAGGAGTTGGGGTGTATGCTTTAAATCCTAAATTTGCTAAAAGGCAAGCACCCAGAAGGTTGTATTATCCTCAAGGCAACCCTATGTAGTTTCACCATCAATAAGTCTACTATCCAAGTGAAGCTCCACCATAATCTTATGAGCAGTACCATTAGTGGTAACACCCATGGTCATGGAGGATGCCACCATCAAGGTAGCAATACCTTTACTGGTAGCCTAATCCATATGGGTAGTATGTTCAACAACCCATTTTTCCGCATGACTCTTCTAGTTATGCTTCATTTCAACATCACTACTATCCTCTTGAATTTTACAAAGTGCAATCTCCATTTTTAAGAGTGGAATCTCCATATCTTTATCATCCTTCTCATCCTTATGCACAAGTCCCTCCTCCTTCAACTTAATTATCACTTGTTACATCAATGCAAGGCAAAATTCCAGCCTAGCCATAGCAACATAATGCCACCAAGGTTGTTAACTTATAGCTAGCTCCTTAGCTGAGTGGTTCAAAAATCAAATTCCAAAAAAGATCATTCTTCTGAACCAATAGTCCTATAAAGCCATCACAAACTTATGCAGTTAATAGCCTTGCTTCTTCCTCATCCTCTACATCCAATCCGTTTGAGTCCCTTTCAAATCAAACACATCCCAAGGTGCATACCATCATGTTAACCAATGTGATAACTAATTGAATAAAGGTTGGCCACCTTCCTAGGAGAATATTTGATCTAAGAAGTCCCTTAATCTATTTGCAAAGCACTGTGAATGAGTCATGCAAGGCTCTTCTTAATTCAAGTTCTAGTGTTAATCTAGTTTCTCATGAGATGTGCATAGGCTAGAACATACCTCCACTTAAGAAATGTAACATCCATCTTGAGTTGGTAGATCAATCCATCACTATTCCAGTGGGGCTAGTGGAGAACATTATGACCACCATCTATGGGTGGTCCTATCTTGCCAATTTTTTGGTGATCTGGGTTGATAATTGTAAGGGGGACTTCTTAATCATCATGGAGAGGGCTTGGTTAAGTATCATTGATGCATGGTTGGGCATCAAGGACCTTTCCTTGGATATTTCCAAGGAAAATTCATTTAGAAAGATCAAGAAGAAGAGAGTTCCATGCATCATGTACAATGATATAGGGTGTAACCATGTGTAGAAACTATTGGCCATCAAAAGTACATCCATTGTAGCATGTAGACAATATGTAGATAAGATAGAAATTTCAAGGTGCTTGTAAGTAGTAAAAACAAAATAGGACTATATTTAGTGGCTAATAGCTGATCTTGAAAGTAGCACACTTTTTATGAAATAACTGAAATCTTAACAAGTACCTATGTTGAAGGCATGGAAGAATTGGAGCAAGTTCATAAGCAACTCTCCGATGATGAACTTGATAATACTTATTAGGTAGACTTGAAAATCCCTAACAATCTCAAACAAGAGCCTTTAAAGTTGAAAAATCTACCTACTGCCATGGAATATATTTTTCTAAAAAATGGCAAGTGGGTAATAATCAATGCCAACCTTTCTTCTGAAAAAAAAGAGATGCTATTGAGGGTGACTAATAAATGACTAACAACCTTTTCTTGGTCATATTCTGAACTCACTAGGATTGATCCTAGGATATGCCAGCATCACATCTATATTAATCCTTCTATGAAGCCCAAGAGGTAGTTGTAGTGATGGTTGAACCCCAAATTGAAGCAAATCATCAAGGATCAGATTGAAAACTCCTCAAGGCAAGGTTCATCTATCCCATTGTAGATAGTGAGTGGGTTAGTCCACTTGTGATCATGCTAAAGAAAGGTGGCAAGTGGAGGGTCTATATTGATTATAGGCTACTGAACATGATGATGTAAAAAGATCATTTTTGATTGCCATTTGTGAGCCAAGTGTTGAACACTATCTCTAGGCATTACTTCTCTAGCTTTCTATATGGTTATAGTGGCTATAACCAAATTTAGATTACACCTGAAGATTAGGAAAAAACCACATTTACAAGTTCCTCAGGCACTTTTGCATACAGAAAGATGCCTTTTGATCTATGCAATGCCCCTGTAACCTTCCAAAACCTTGTCCTTAGCATTTTTCAATAGCAAATTGGTAGCAGGGTGAAATTCTTCATGGATGACTTCTCCACCTATGGTGCTACATTTGAGCAAGCCTTGGACTACCTTAAGAAAGTGCTAAAAATGTGTGTGGAGACCAACCTTTGGCTCAATTGGTAAAAGGACCATCTAATGATCTACAAGGGCATTATGTTGGGGCATAGAATCTTACAAGTAAGGATTGAGATGGACACTTAAAAATAAGGGTTATCTGAGGAATTATCCTCTAGCTAAAAAAATGTCAAAGATTTCTGGTCATTCCTTGGTCTCATTGGCTACTACTGGCAATTCATAAAGAATTTCTCTAAGATTATTAAATCATTGTGGAAGTGAGAAAGAACAATGCTCCATTCTTATGGACCAAGGAATGTGAAAAGGCATTCTAGAAACTCAAGAAGAAGCTTGTAGAAACTCCAATTCTACGAGCACCTAACTAGTCTAGGTCATTTCACATCATGATGAGTGCATTAAACTATACCTTGAGAGCTATGCTCACATAGTTTGATGATTAAAAACATCCATACTACATCCATTGTGTAAGTGATAGCATTTTGGGTGCACAACTAAACTACATAACAACAAAGAAAGAATTGATGGTGGTGGTATATGCCTTGGAAATGTTTAGGCACTATGTGCTTGGGTACAAGGTGTTTGTGCACACATACCATAGTGTAATTTGATTCCTGATGAATAAACCAATGGTGATCCCCCATGTCATAAAGTGGCTTATGATCTTGTATGAATTCAATCTCATGATGGTAGATCAAAAGGAAACTAAGAATGTGGTTTCTAATCAATTATCTCGGTTACAATGGGATAACAAAGAGGAGGAGAGCCCACTTTTTGATCAATTTCTTGATGAACTTCTTTTTGCTGGTGCAACAAATGAATAAGTGCTTAATGAACCTACATGGAATGATGACATCCTCACTTATCTTCTCACTAGGAAGATGCCACAAGAGTTAGAACACAAAAAGAAACGACAATTTCTTCATTAGGCCAAATGCTTCATAGAGATCAATGGACATCTTTACAAGGTGGATGTTGATGGCTAGGTTCATTGGTGTGTTCCTGATGTTGACCAATTGTGCACCCTCTAGGATGCTCATGAGGACCCTTGTAGGGACCATTATGCTAGGAGATTCATGGTCATTAAGATCCTAATGGGAGGGTATTACTTACCAACACTCCTTAGGGATGCTCACCAGTTCATCTACTCTTGTGACTATTGTCAAAGTAATGGTGGGATGACCACTCAAATGGAGGGACCTCAGCAGTGGATCCAACCATTGGAATCCTTTGAAATATGGTTCATTGAATTCATGGGTTCCATCACACCCATGTTAAATGGAAAAGCATACATAAAAGTTGTTATTGACTATTGTACGAAATGGGTAGAAGCAATTGCCATCACCGACTATAAATCTTTTACAACTACTTGATTTGTATAATAGAATGTTGTAAATAGGTTTGGGATGCCACATGTACTAATTTCTAATAATGGTACTCACTTTACAATCACCACCTTTTGAAAGCTCATGCAATGCTTGGGGATAGAGCATAAATTAACAACACCCTATTACTCGTAAGGCAACAGTCAAGTAAAGGTAACAAATAGGGAGATCACTAAGATCTTAACTATAACATTTAGCAAATATAGGAGAGACTAGAGCACAAAACCTAATGATGCCCTTTGTGTCTACCACTCAACATGAAAAATTTCTATAGGCTATTCTCCCTATGAGTTGGTGTATAAAATGATGCCAACTCTTCCTATTCAATCCAAACTTCATACACTTTCAATAGCTTGTGAACTTGATCTTGACCTTAGCCTAGCATACAAAGAAAGACTGATCAACCTTAATGTGCTAGATGAGAATAGACTGGTGGCCTTATCCTTGAATGAAGTGCACAAGGCATTTAACAAACAATTCATAACCTCAAAATATGGATAGTAAAATTTCAACATGGAGACAAGGTCCTTTACTAGAACCCCACGCATGTGCCACAATGAACTAAGTTCCAAACATTGTTGGAAGGGCCTTACATAATTTATGAAACCTTTTCTTATAGAACCATGTTAATATACAAACCTAAAAGCCCAAATAAAAAATATTTGGTCAACATGCAACAAGTAAAATCTTTCCATAAGCACAAAAGAGCTAGTGCTAGTAACACCTCATTGGATGAACAACCTCACTCAATCTTTCAAATCTCCTTCTTCCAACTCAGTCATGGGGAAGATGGCCATCCATGCTAACCAATCAAGTGGTTCCTCAATTTTTACACTTTTGTGTTTTACACTTTCTTTGTTTTTACACTTTTTTTTTTACACCATCATTAGGAAATTTTATCCTTCTTGAATATTTTACAATTTCTTTTATATTTTACCTTATGTGATACTTAAATTTTCTAATAAATTACTTTATTTCCAACATGACACAGTGATGCTAAAGTTATTTTCTAATGGTGGTTTGTACTTAATGCTTTTGATTATTAATGTTTGGTTTATTTCTTTGAATTTTGATATTGATAGCTAAGACAATGTTTCTTTCTCATGGAAGAGGCAGTGAGTTCACATCATCCACCCATCCACAACACTCTATGGTTTTTCTTGTTTTGAAAATATGAGGACCCTTTCCTTAATGAAACTTGAACAAACTTGTGACCTTGATAGTTTCCAAACTTAGGAAAGATTAAATGGAATGATAAGGGTATGACTTGAAGGGGATTCAATGCTCTCTATACTTATCCAAACTCTTGAGTGCATGAGTGTTTTCATAGATTTCTTAACATTATGCTATCAACCAATAATAGGAAGTTAAAGTCTTTTCATGGTGTGGTTCTCATCCAAAAATCTAAAAAAAAATGAATGATGGAAATTCTAAGCACACCCCTTAGACAAAAGAATAGGCTACAAGCACTGGTTATGGGACTATAAAGACATGTTATCCATGCCTAAAGGTTTCCTCTAACTAAGGCCCTTTCTTACTTCCTACTTATCTTTTCTTCTAAATAAGGAATGGTGTTTGATTCATGGGAGAATTTTTGTGTCTTGAGGGGGTGGGTAGGTCTTAGAGTATCAATGCAAAGTCATTAAAAGTGATTGATTTTGATCTGAACTAAGGATGAACTTTATCAGGTTGTTTAACTACAAAATCCATAAGGGACTTCATGTAACCATGAGATAGAACTCCATTCCACCTTCTTTCTCATCCACCAACGCTTTCCTTAATTCACCTCATTCCTAGGTTTCCATGTCATGTTCAATGTCTTAACTTGATGTGTCAAAATTCTTAGGTAGATTCTTCCAAATTTGGTCCTTAACTTTCTATAACCATTAATCAACTGTAGGGTCCACACACTCCTTGGTTTGAGGATATGTAAGGGAGAAAAGGACATGAGCCTACTATGGGGAGGATTCACTTGCATTTATCTTGGTTGGGTTGGTTAACTTCCTTATCCTTATGCATTTTCACAATCAAATCTTCCATGTTCCTCATCGGTTGCATCCAATTGTGCAATCGTTAATGGCATCTTTTCCAAAAAAATCTCATTCTCCAATTTTTTGAACCATCTAATCCCTCTTCAAGTATTTCATCATGTTCACAACTTTACTAGCTCTCTATAGACCCCAAGTTCATGCTTAAACTCCTTGTATTTTTCAAAATATTTAAAGTGAAAATTTTTCTTCATCCGCTTTGTCAATAGAACCCTGTCAATGGAGGAGACATGTAGATAAGACCCCATCAATGGGACCCCATCGATGCAAGGAAAAAATATCTATATATACGCATGAACACTTAATAATTTTTCACATTTAAGCTCAAATGTGAGGGGGAGTATTTGAATTTTCCCGAGCCCAAAACCTTCCAAGAGCCATAACTTTCTAACCATTTGTCTAATTCACTCCATTCTTCAGTTCTATAGCTATGAAAGGTAAGCTCTTTTTCATGGAGGCCACAAACCTTAGGTTTTTGATAGAAAAATTTTCAAAATTTTCTAACCCCCATGAAGGTTAAACTAAGAAACTAACATCAAAACATCAATTTATGAAAATTAAACCCTTTCAACAAACTCTAGTGACATCTTAAACCAAATTGTGTTAAAGTAATATTTAAATAATCAATCTACCATGGTTATAACTTAGTCAAAGTGTAACTACCCAATGAGATAAAATACTTAAATGCTAAAGTTACACATTATTTGCTAATCCTTAGTTATGTTGTGACCATAGATGGCACCTAAAGGAAAGCACACGTAGGAAGGAGGATTGTCCCAACGAAGGGAAATATGGCCAAGAACCGAAAGGGGTTAAGAATAGGCCCATGAGTAAGCAGCTAAAACCCATGCAACAAGAACTCTTTAGAAGAATCCTGAAGTAGAATTTATAAGGTAGATTTTTAAAGTAGTGGCCACAAATAAACAATTACACTAAGATGAGGCACCAAGGCCAAGACCAAGCCTTGAGATCACCCTGACAGATGCTTACCTTAATCAAATCAAATCTAAGGAGGTTCAGAAATCTATGCTCAAAGAGATAAACTTTGGACTTTTCTTGGAGTTTTCTTCATCAAAAGCTAAGACACAATTGTAGAACTCTTTCATTTGGTCCATCATCACTTTCAGTGGGTAGTGGTGCATGGGAGAGACATACCTTTTTGAAAACAATAGACAAATAAGTTCAATGATCAAGATTAATGAAATTTCTATGTCTTGCTCAATGAAAGTAAGTTTAGAGGTCCTTAGGTTGCCAGATATTGGGGTTAATCTTGTAGAAATTCCAACGCAAGTAGATCCTGGCATCAAGAAAGAATGAATGTAATGGTGTGATGGAGTTGACTGTAAGGAGTTTCATGCACTCACCACAATAGAACATGCATAATTTAAGATTATGGCCTTTCACCACAATCCAACAATGAGGCCAAAAAAAGTCATAGTCTTCTGCACCTATGTGTGTGCTGCTTTGAGTGGAAGATTCCCAACTAACTTTCCATAGTTGATCTATCTTAAGATAGAAAAGAGATTCAAGGAGAACGAACATGGAAGGAAGACACTTCCCTTTTCGTGACTTATCAAAAAACTATGCAAGAGAGGAGGCATAGCACATTACACAAATAACACCATCTAACATGTGCCAACCACATCTTCGGCAAAAATGATGAAGGACAAGGTGCCTACCAAAGTCATTCAAGAAGAGGACCAACAACAACCACCTCCATCACCTACTCATAAAACAATGCTAGAAACCTGTACTACCATTAAGGACATGTGCGAACTCTAAGAGAAACTCTTACAACAACATTAGTAGCAAGTAGGGATGAGTCGTGGTGATCCATATGTGTATAGACCAATAATGAGTCACCTCAATGAAGTGCCTCAAACCATTAGTTAGATGGAAGCTGGGATGTCAATTTTCTCAACCCAAAGGATGCAGGTGCCCACAAGGTCAAATCCAAGCACTAGAGATGTAACAATATCCCTCTCATAATAGTAGTAATTCTCAAACATATTTTGGAATGTTGCTATCTTTTTGGTGTGTCTAGAGGAGTGTGAGGGGTAATTGTCTTGGTGATCTAGCATCATAGGTTGAAGATGATGGTTGAAGTGGTTTTTGACAAGGTGGCCAAAGCACTTAATGCATCTGTGGAATTTGTACTAGTCATTTCTGCACTCAAAGATGTGTAGACACCTACAAAAGCTCTCAACAGTTGATTAAGTGTAGCCCAACATGAAGAATTTCTAGACTAAATAGTGGAAACTAGGTAATTGATTCAAGATGTGCTTAATCTTTCAGATACCATCACTACAACCTAGGTAGAGATGCTAGAAGTAAGGAACAAGAACATCATAATGAAGAAGCAACTTAAAATAGCCATGGCTAAAAAATAATGCTTAGCTATGAAAGTTTCCAATCTAAGAGACTACTTTGTTGATCCCACATTTTTCAACCAAGTAATCACAAGAAATAAATCTTCCTAGTAGCTTCAAAAGCATCTCAAAGAGGTTGATAATGCCAAGGAGATAGCGATCTTTGACTAGTCCTTGGCCAATGCCATGATGTATAATATTCAAAAAGACTTGGTTCAAACTCACTATGAGAATGAAATCCTGACTGCAAAAAATCATTACCTTTAGAATGTTAATACACAAAAGCAACATATGTCAAAATTCATCCATCAATAGTAGAAGTAGCTAGCCAAGGGAAATGTAGAATTGAGGAGATTGGCAGTAGAAAACCTAAACCTCTCCATGGAGGAAGTCCATGCCTTATACCAAAAATATGCAATTGAGATTACCACTTGGAAGAATGAGGCTTGAAGTTTGAAAGAGTGAAGAATCACTATAGGGACTAAGTGGGATTGCAAAAAGAAATCAACTAGAATGAAATCCAATTAGTAAAGGAAAAAGTCAATGAGATCCTCTAGCAGCTCCAGCAAGGAGGTGATGTGTGGCAACCTATCTTTGATGGGTTGAACATGTACAAAAAAGCTAAAATCTGCCTAAAAAGACTGCAAATTAAGGAGATGACTGAATACATGGAGCTTACCAACCTTCACTATGCAAACCTAGCGATGCTAATTATCAAAGGTCACAATCAAAATTGAAAAAGTAAGTGGTCAGCTTATATTTGTTGTATGAGGTAGAGTTTAAGCATCATAAAGAGACTAAGCAAATTTTGCAACAACAAACACAAAACTTGAGGTTCTCAAGGAAAAGTTCAATAATCAATGATCAACCACTAAGAACCTAGCAAAAAGGATGAAGGACTTCTAGGAGCTGCAAAATGCACTCAAAATGTTCAACATAAAATGTAAATAGTTCACTACCTGGTTCATGAATGTGAGTGAGCTATTCTCAACAATGTCCTATCCATGGGATATTCCCATTCTAGTCCACATTGGTGATGCAACATGAGTCATGAATGATCCCTGGAGTAAGGAGGAGAAGATGAATAAATTGTTGGATGTCTTCTGTCTTCCACCAAAAGTTGCAGCTACCTTAAGACAACCACAAAAATCGCCTCAACCACTGCCTATGCTCGAAGTAGGAGAAGGTCCTTCAGAACCTCAGAAGCCTCCACTATCTAGGACTATCTAAAATTCTTCATCATCTTCATGTCATTCAAGGATTTGTATTTGTTAGTTTTGTCCTAGTGTTTAATTTTGTTATCCTGAATACTAAAATTTTGTAATGATTGTAAAATTATACACTTGGGCACTTAGTTTTTGTTGTGTCTATTTTGTGTGTCTATAGTTAGTCAATAATCCCATACCTTTCCAAATTTTGTAAGGAATTCAAGGATGAGTTTTCATTCAGTCATGGGGGTATGATGAGTCAATTGTTAGGCTACATTAATGAGATGTCATCAATGTGATCCCATCAATAGGATCTTATTGATGTGATCTAATTGATGCAAGGTTTAGCCTATTGATATGTACCCATCAATGGGACACCCTATTTTCCCCTATAAGTGTGCACCTACTCATCACATTTATGACATTCCTTTCATAGTTGTAGTGAAGCACTTACAATTTTTCCTCTTAGAAGTTAGAATATTTTTTGAGTGCCCATAGTAGAAGTTAAAGAGTGTACGAATATTTATTTGAGCATAGTTATACCCGAGCACTTTAGTGTGGACGATAATAAAGATGAGCTTTTCTGATAAAGCTTGTAATACTTGCACTAAATTCATTATTTCCTTATGCATTTAATATTCATGCAATTTACTTTAGTATTTTTAAGTAATTAATTAATATTGATTTAATAGCACACATAAATACAACCACTTTGAGCATACATTTAATGCTTGGTAATCCCAATGACACTTAATGTGCGATAACCCAATAGCACTATACGTGTTCAAGATGTGTATGACAAGTGGGAATAGATGCTTATGTTAGGATTAGTTAAGTGTTAACTAGTTGTTAGATTAATTTAGAAATTAAATAATTTATTCTTTATTCTTATTCTTAGGTGACTTAAACCACAAAAGATAGAACAATAATAAAAATCATATGCCTCAGTTGAAATTGGGAAGAAAACAATTGCAATGGTTAGTTTATCCTCCTAAAACCAATGTACTTAGAAACCTAAAGTCCTTGGAATTTGACTATATTACTGAGTGAACACTAGTGATTCGTATGGTTGGAAGTAGGATAAACGCATCACTCATTAGTAAGGAAGGCTATAATCAGGCTACCAGATTGGGATTAAAGGAGAATAATAGAAATGATGTGAAACAAATACTCTTGGTATGCTAGGACAAGCTAACCAAATCTTACACATCAAGATCACATGGTGACTTACTGTTGCACTGAGTTGTACCTTTTTGATGACTTCTAGGCTTCATCCTATAATCACAACTTTAAGAGAGAAAAAACAATATAATGAAAACATGTCATTACAATACATTACATAAGGCTACATAAGACAACCAACAAACCAAACTACCATAGGTTACTATTATTGCAACATAGAGAGAGAGATCAATGCGATGTGCATCAAATTTATAGTGTTTCATAGTTTATTTACTATGTCTAATAAAGAGATAGATAGATAGATAAAAAACATGTAGGCTCACTTATTATAAAGGCTATCGATGTCAATAGATGACTTTTACTTGTAAAGAAGATCACATAAAATGTAATAAGGCTTGAGATAAGAATGGTTGACTAGATTGGCTAATTCATTTCCATTCATGTCTACCACTCTGAGGGCTTCATTGTCATAGGCCTTGATGATCAAGAAGTTCTCTCATAGCTGGTTGAGAACTTGTCTACATGCTGATGAATAGCCTTAAGAATTAGGTATCCTTCCTTGATCTTTCATTTGTTCAAGTTATGGCAATGTCGTTGTTTCTACCTCTCTTAGTATCATTCAATGTGAGTAAGTGTTTGAACCCATTGCTTCTGTACTGAATCCAAGTTAATGATACACCACTCCTTATTCTACTCATCATTGATGAAGTCAGATAGAACCACTCTAAGTGATGGAACCTATAATTCAAGAGGAAAAAAACTTTAGATCCATAAACTAGGCTATGTGGGATTACACCAACTAAAATTCAATAAGTGGTTTGATAGGCCCAAAGTGCATGCACATGCCACTCATACCACTTGTGTTTGCTATTATTTAGCATCCTTTTAAGTAAGTTTATGATGATCTTGTTGCTAGCTTTAGCTTGTCCATTGGCTTGAGGGTAATATGGTAATGAGAAGAAATGTTTAATGCATAAATCTTAACAAAAGGCTTTCATTTCTTGGATAATAAACTGTGGTCCATTATCTGTGACTATGGTCAAAGGTATGCCAAAATGTGCTACTATATTATCTAGTATGAATCTACAGACTTATTGAGATGTTGTTTTCCATTAGGGAATAGCTTCAGCCCACTTTGTGAAGTATTTGATTGTAGTGATGATGAAGCTATGCCCTATGAAAGACTTAGGCATTATAGGTCCAATAATGTCAAGTACCCACTATTGAAATGGCTAAGTTATCTAAGTAGTATGCAACTTAGTTGGTGGCACATGTATAAGGTTGCTATTTCATTGACATGTATCATAAGTTTTAACCTTCTATAGGTAGTCAATTTTCATATAGAACCAACAATAAACTAATCATTTAATCTTTGTGGTCATGGATCTAGGTCCTATATATCCCCCACATACACCTTCATGAACTTGCTCAAGGACTATATTGGCTTTGATTTTTCCTAAGCACACTAACAATATGTCATCATAAGACCATTAACATAGTGTGTTATCACCTATAATGATGTACTGTTTTGATCTCTTACATACAACAACCTTTTGACAAGTATTCAGGCCCTATGGAGATTTACCATGAATTAGGTAAAATTTGATATCATCATATCATTCCTTTTGAGGGGAAGTGTTGACAAAGTCTATCGAGAGACCTTCAATGTTCTACATAATGGGAATAGCATAGTTAATAGTTAAAGAAGGCAACTTGCTAAACACATTAGGTGTCACACTTGGGGCTAAGATTACAATGGCCTTAACTAATGTATTCTTAGTTTAGGGTATATGTTGGATGCCAACATCTGTAAATTGTTGTATCAATTTTTTATCAAGGTCACAATAAGGTTGCAAATTTTTGGCTTTACATGCATAAACCTCTATTACTAGGTTAACCACAAGTTGTGAATCACCTTTTATCATTAGGCATTTGATTCCATGATCATGAGCTACCATCATCCCCTAATCAATCCCTCATGCTCCATCACATTATTGGTACATGGGAATTGAAAACAGTAAGCAAAGGGTTGGATTAAACTAGAAGTTATTATTATGATGTTAGTAGCATTGGCCCCATGGGTGGTTGAAGCTTCATCAAACTGCATTATTTCCTCATAGCCCTTAGGTATTTTTCTAACAATGTTGACATGCTCATTAGATAATTTAAGGTTAATGGTTGCATGGTCTTCCACTAGGGAGATAGTAAGTGTTGCGAATATAGCTTGACCTTTGGTTGAACCCTGAGAGATGGAAAGCAAGTCAAAATTAACTATTATGACCTTCTAATAAGCTATATGACTACTTTCATAAATATTGATCATTATGGCTCTAAGCACGTTATCCTTGGAAATGACATTGACTTGGATCCTAAAGAGGTAGTGTCTCCACTTCTTCAATGAGAAGACTAGAGCTAGACAATACTTCTCCACCTTAGTGTATCTAGTCTCATAGGTAATTAATGTACTATGGACAATACTTCTTCACTTCTCAATAGATAATACTTCTCCACTTCTCAATGATGTAGTATACTGGTAACTCTACTCCATCATCCCATTTTTGACAAAGTAACAAGATAATGGACATGTCAAAGATAGCAAGGTAGATGTAAAAAGATCTATTCTTTTGTGTTGGGTAGACCATGGGTAGTTATGCCAACTCTTTCTTAATGTTTTCAAAAGATTCTTGGCATTGAGCCATCCACTCATAGTGAGCTCCTTTCTTAAGCAAATGTTGCATGGGTTGTAACTTATCTATAAGCCTAGTGATAAACCTATGGATAAATTGTAACCTACCTTATAGATCCCAAATATCCTTAAGATTAGTTAGTGTTTCCATGTTGGATATGACTTAAACCTTATTAGGATTGACATGTATCCCTACTTTGAATACTACAAAGCCAAGCATCTTACTAGTTCTAATGTCAAAGACAAAATTCTTGGGATTAAGCCTAAGCGTATATTTTAGACATCATTTTGGCATAAGGTTAAGGTCATGCACATGGTTATTGGTCATTTTGGATTTAATGGCTATGTCATCCACATAGTCATTAAGTAATCCTAGCAAATAATCAACAAAGATATATGTCATTGCTCATTGATAGGTTGTGCCTACGTTCTTTGGACCAAAGGACATCATGGTGTAGCAAAAGGTTTCCGAAGGGATCATGAAGGTTGTACAAAGTTGATGCTCTGGGTTAATCCTAACTTAGCTATTTCCCAAGAATCCATCTATTAAGGATACCAAGGCATGTCCAATCATTTTTCATAGTCATCTTATTTAGGTCTCGAAAATCAAGCATAGATTTCCTATTCATAAGATGGATGACATTCTTCATGTGCTTGCTAATGCTGAGATTTTTTCTAAAATTGATTTAAAAATGGTCATCATCAAATAAGAATTAAATTATGAGATGAATGGAAAATAATCTTTAAGATACCAAATGGCTTGTATGATTGGGTAGTCATCCCTTTTAGGTTAACCAATGCTCTAGCCATATTTATGAGACTCATGCATGAATTTTTAAGAGATTTTATTAGTAAATGTTGCATTATTTTCTTTGATAACATTCTTTTATATAGTTCTAAAGAATAAAACCATGTACAACATTTGAGGATGATATGCTCCAAGCTACAATAGGAAAAATTGATGATTAATGCTAAGAAATGCCACTTCATGAAGAGAGAAATTATGTCCTTAGGCCATGTTATCTCCAAGAACCAAGCAAGATCAAGGTAAATAAATAATGGCCTTCACCTAGGGATGTGGGAGAGGTGAGATCTTTTCTTAGTTTAGCTAGCTTTTATGGGAGATTTATTTGAAACTTCAACTTTATTGCATGGCTAATGCTCTCTTGTTTGAAGAAAAATTCAACCTTTATATGGGATAATAAGAAAGAAGAATATTTTTAAGCATTTAAGAAAAAAATTTGTAGTGCTCCAATTTTAGCAATTTCACAATCTAAAATTTTTTTAAAGTGGAGATAGATGCAAGTAGGCTTACTATTGGAGGTATGCTTCTCAATAGGGTAAGCCAATTGCATTCTTTTTTGAATAATTAAATGAATCTAGAAAAATGTATAATGTGTATGAAAAGGATTTATATGCTATACTTCAAGTCATTAAACATTGAAGACATTACTTACTAGGATTATATTTTCTTTTATTTACTGATCATCTTCAATTTTTAAATTCTCAAAAGAAAGTAAGTGCTAAACATATGAAATGGATAGAAAAATTTCAAGAGTTTCATTTTGTTTTGAAACATAAAATTGGAAAAAGTAATGTAGTAGCATATGCTCTTTTAAGAATTTGATTTATCAATCACTCATGTGTTCAATTATGGGGAATTGAAACTTTGACTTCCTTATAATCCAATGATGTTATTTTTGGAAAGGTTTGGAGGAATCTTCATGCTCAATTACTTGGTAGAATGGATAGGTTGAGAGACTATCGTCTACAACATTCCATACTCTTCAAAAATGGTAAAATGTGTATGAAAATGTGATTTTAGGTCAAAATTTTTGAAAGAAAAGCATAATTGTAGTACGGCTAGACACATGGGCAAGACAAAGACCTATGAACTTGTAGGAAAGAACTACTATTAGCTAGGTATCAGAAAATAACATAAATAAATTTTTTAGAGAGTATCTTTTTTGCCAAAAATTCAAGGAAAGTAGAGGTATTTTTGGGCATTACTTACCTTTACCAATTCCTAATTCTCCATGGGAAAGTATTTTTATGGCTTTTATTTTTCAGATTCCCAAGACACAAGTTGGTCATGATTCCATTTTTATGGTTGTTTATGGATTCACTAAAATGATTCATTTTATTTTTTGTAAAATAAGCAATGATGCATCCCATGTTTCTCACTTATATTTTCAAAATGTCGTAATATTACATTATCTCTAATTAAATAATGTTAATGATAGGGATGTTAAATTTTCCAAGTCATTTTTGGAGATCATTGTAGAAATTATTAGGTATCAAATTATCTTGTTCTAATGCCTATCATCCATAGATTGATAACCAAATTGAAGTTGTAAATAACTCATTGCTCAAAATTTTGAGGTATCTTTGTGAGAATCAACCCAATATATGGGAAAATTGTTTGTTACATGCTGAGTTTAGCTACAATAATTCTTATCACTCTAGCATTGGGAAAAGTCCATTTGAGGCAAAATATGGCTATGCCCCTAGAATGGTAGATGATTTGAAAAAATTTGATGATTGTGCCCATGTTATCTCTAATTTTGTGAAAAAAAACATGCAAGACTTTCACAAGAAAGTGACAAAAAAACTAGAAGACAAAGCCAAAGAAGTTGTTACTACAAAGAACTTGGAAAAGAGGAAGGTAATCTTTAGTGTTGGAGATTATGTGTGGCTTCATTTGGACAAGGAAAGACTAAGGAATGTAAACATCTCCAAGCTCAAAATTAAGAAGATTGGTCCATTTTAGATCAAGACCAAAGTAAATGATAATGCTTATGAACTTGACATTCCTGATCATTTTTTATTTTCTTATGTATTTAATATTTTAGATTTGATCCATTACCACGGTAAGCTATTTACCTCTAACTTGGAGAATAGTCTAGAGATCCTTAAAGATGTACTCAATGATCTAAGGCCATCTAAAACCTATTGTGCTACAAGTAACAGAAGCTAGGAGCATAAGGAATTGAAAGGTACTTGAATATATGATGCATTAGAATGATAAGGGACTTGAAAATGCAATTTAGGTTCATGAGAAGGACTTGTCTTTGTGGGGGCTTAATGCTATCTTATGTGTACAATCAACATAAAACAAGTTTCAAATTTAAGAGTGGTAGAGATGATAAGAACATTACCCAACCCATGTAACCTTCTAAAATTATGTTTTTTATGTGTTTTCTTTATACCTTAGGTGTCTTTGTATTTTTTCATTACTCTACATGTCCAAGAGGCAAGAGAAGGTAATTGGAAGTGCATTCCACTTATGGGACTTTTGGAAAGAGTTTTAATCTTTGAAAATTCTCTGTATCAAGATATCTCCAAGTAGGCCAAGACATCTCATGTTGAAGAAAGGCATCTCCTAATATTGTTGACAACTCAAAGATAGATGTCTTCTCCAAGATGTCTCTCCTAACTCCAAGACATCTTCTCTAAGATTTAACTATTTCAGGAAAGATGTCTTCTGATTTTCTAATATGTTTCATGAAAATTTCAATGGGCTTTAATTTGAACTATAAATGAAAGAAAAGATAGAGGGATACTTTGATGAGACTGTAAAATGGGATCCATTCCTTTCATTTAAACAAGAATAAAGAGAAGTTAATTATGAGAGAGTTTTGGGAGAGAATTAAGAAGAAAGGGTTTAGCATCAATTGAGCTTCCACTGAGATTCCATGGTATAAGGCTTTCAACCATTATGAGTTTAGTGTTGTGTGAGGAGTTGTGAGTGTGATTCTCTTGCGTCATTTTCTATCCTTGGGCAAGTTTCTTTTAGCATTGTAATTCTATCATAATTTTGCAAAATAAAGATCTTTTTTTCCTTTCTTATTTCGATTCATCTTGTAAGTTTGAAGATTGGGATTTCAATTATGATCTTGAAGCATTGGTTCTAACCATTTCTAATGCTAATATTTTCACTAAACCTTTTCACAAATATTAGCTTTCAAATAAATCTAATATCAAATCAAATCAAATTATTTTACAATGAGGTAAAAATGATCTAATCATTAACCATCATTCATTCTAGTGAAAATTTGGGATTCAAAAAATGTCAAATTATATAATTAATTTCTTTCAAATGGAAATAGATATTGAACTAAAATTTCAGCTATATGTAGCCACCTTTCTAACTTTCTAATAAATCTAGAATCACTAAAAAGTGTTATAAAATGACTGGGATATGATCAAAATAGTGAGTGTCCCTAATTTTGATTATTCAACTTCCAATATTGAGGAAATAATGATGAATGATATTGACAAATGTTGATGAATTTATGAATTAGTGAAAGATTGATCAATTGATGGATTGATGAAATAGTAAAATTATTGCTAAAATTATGTTGATGATTCTATCATACAATTTTTCAAGAGATGCATTGGATATATATGTGTGATAAGTGGGGCAAAGTTTACTAAAAATAATATAATATGGTCCCAATGACCAAAAACTTAAAATTATATATATAAGGGTGAAAATAACATTACAACTATCCATCAATCCAAAAGTTTAATATATTTTATTAAAATAAACTCTTATTGTATAATAAAAATAAAAACCTATTGTCTTCTATTCTAAAAAACCAACATCTTAATCTCATCTCTCCTCTTAAAAACATGAAACCATAATAATATTTATTGGAAACCAAAGAGAAGAAATCTAGAAACCTTTTCTCAAGCTCAACTTGAAACTTCTAAGCTATTTCTATCTTTTTTTTATCTCATCTTAGTTGTTTCCTATCTTGTAACTCCCAACTTGAAATTTTTCTTGGCCATACAAATCATCTTAATATTTTTCAAGACATCTTGTTGTCAACTACAACATTCACAAGAGATGTCTCTTGGGTGTATGAGGCATCTCCTTCAAAAGAAAGACATCTCCTCCAAGTTTGAGATGTCTCCCATTAAGTTGAGACATATCCTAGAAAAAATGGAACATCTCTCCAATTGTCAAGACCTATCACAAGCTAGCTCTTAACTGAGACATCTTTCAAACATGTGGCTTGTCTCTTGTATTTTCTTAATTCTCAATCAAGGCATCTCCTTGACCTCCAAGGAATTTCATAGCATTTAAAACCTATCTGTAGGAATGAATAAATAAGATCAAAAAAGATCTGCCTAGAACATAACTATCTTTTCCTCAACCTATCCCAATGGAATAATGATGGATTAATCAACATGCTTAAATCTAATGCTACACTTTTAGAGTGACAATAGGTTATAGGATGTATACATTTCTTGTGAGATCAAATTTACCTTATAACTTGAGTCCAAAAGAGATTTTCGTGGTAGATTTCCAATAATCTACAAATAAATTAAGGGACTTCCAAGAACACCCTCTTTTGGGAAAGAGTTTCTACCTTGATTTAGTCTAACACTATATTATCTAACATGAAAATTGTAATGTTGGATCTTGGGTATGAGGGAACTACTAGCTCACTTGAAGTTCTTGAAGGTGTTAAAGCTTGAGTTAGAGTTATAACCACTAGATCATGCATTTTTTTATGTTGATTGATAAGTCCAATAGCTCCCTCTACAAGTATGGGAACTACCCTAAAGAAATAGTATTTTCTAAGCTTACACTCAAAGCCACTCATAATGTCATTCATCTACATGTGTTGCCTTATTCTATTATGGCTATGGTAGTAAATTCCCTTGTATTAGTATTGGTGATATTAGTGAAATTGGAGTGTGACAATTATCAAGATGCTATATAGACTATTCAAAATCATAAAAAGGTTATTCAACTCATGAAGTAGTGGGTCTATAGTATTCTAGTGAATAGTAATAATAGAGGTGCACAAGCAATAGCACTACTTGGAAAAATAAGTTGGTGATATAGTTATTATTGTATGAAATATGGGATCCCCCATGACTATGAGTTTTACCATTATTAGTAATATTACTTTTGAGGTTGAGGAGGATTCTGTTGGCACATTTTGGCCATTTCATGGAATAGGTTGACATCGTTAAAACTGTTTAAGAGTTTTTTAGAGAAGTGGCAAAAAGTTCAGTATGAGAAGAAAAGGAATAAGTTAACAACAACATTCTTTTAATTTAAGAAAAATAATATAGGAGCACCATTCCTATAGTAAGCTTATATAAATATATTATGATACATTGGGTTTTACGGATAAATATCCTGATAACCTCAATGCCTGCTTTCCATCTCTATCACAACTAACCAAAGTCTAGCGGGATTATGGAGGAAGTCCAATTTTTATATCATTTATATGATATGAATATGTATCAAATCAAAGAGCTTCTCAAGTAAAATTGGTTTTGTATCCATTCGGAAAAGCATATCTCTGCAACAATGCAAATTCGGCAGTTCGGTGTAGGGTAAAGTTATTTCTCCTATGAATCGTCTAAAATTTTGTGGTTGTAGTAGACTTCCATGCTCAAAAGATTTCCACACAGCCATTAAGTTTATATCTATACTGATTAAACAAGAAATTAATGTAAGAAATATAAGCATGCAGAGGTAAAAAAAACTGAAACAACGATATCTGTGAAGCAATAGTTTTCCACATTCGGCTGTTGCGTCAGTGGTAGCTGCTATATCGTTACTAGAAGACTAGAGAAAGACAAGGAGAAGAAGCAAAAACAAAACAAAGCCAAGCGGGCAGCAAGCGTGGAAAAATCACCAGCCGCGTGGTGCTTATCACAGCGCAACTGGGCACCGGAAAAACCACCATTGCCATAGGCATGGCCAAGTCCCTAGGTGATGAGACCCCCTTTACCATGATGGCCGATACTGAGAGATGAGCAAAACCGAAACCCTCACTCAGGCCTTCTGCAAGGCCATCAACGTCTGAATCCACACATATCATACATGGAAAATAGAGTCACATTTCGCTAAAACCCCAGTCTCATTACCAGATTTTCTTGCTCCCATTGATGACACCAGGGCATCTCCATTAAATAAAACTACCCCCCTTCTCTAGCATATCACATGCTTGGTCCATTCGCTTATACTCACTGCTCTACTCATCCATTCAATCCTTTCTTTTCGACATCGCATATCCTTCTTTCAGCGAATGAACTATTCTGCTCCTTGCTTGGGAAGTTATGATCAGAGACGACCACCACTATCGCTACTTCAGCGAGCTCTTGTTCTGCGCAGTGGTCCATGACGTGCAGCTGAGGCGTGATTGCATCGTCATCGCACCATCAAACCCTACTGGCCTCTACATTGTTTCATGAATTTCTTCGGCAACATAGGGGAATACATTTTGGTTACTATGTTTTGGTTCTGTCTCATTGCTTGAACAGCTTCCCAACGTGCACATTCGAAGGGGCATAACAACTTCCAGTTATCACCATATGATTTTCCAAAGGCTTTTGATGCATATATCGTTATTAGAACCGCTTTGATTAATATGCATTTCAAATGCAGGGATATGTACGAAGTTAGGAAACTACTTCTAAAGAAGACTTCGCAATGATGAACCTGCAAATAACCTTATCAAAAACAGTAGCAGTGCCCGATGCCGATGCATTCATCATTGCCATACCAATCCAGTAAACATAGCAATAGAGACACGAAGACACAATAAGACAGGTGTATAACTGAATCAGTAGAACCAAGAGATGTTTTATCCGATGTCGATAAATCAGAGTTGCAGTTTATTCATTGTTGAAGACAAATACAAAACCCAAACGCATAGAATTGGAGTCACAGAAATAAAATTTCAACTTCACATGGTCCGATGGTAAAAAGATAATTTCAGCAATTTCTCACATATGATAATGGTATGGACCCCTTGTTAAATACCTATCATTAATTTAATTATCTTGAGTGAATTACTAAGGCTTTATACACAATGGGTAATTAAAAATCCTAAAATAAAAATAAAATAACAATTGTATGAAGCTCTCATAATATTGAGATCTTGGATTTATTTTTCAAAAATTATTGTATAGGTTGTTGCCTATAAAATATTTGTAATATTTACAAATGTCAATGTTAGCATAATTTCCTCCTAACTTTATGTATAACTTCCTAACTATATTGGCAAGTAATATCTCCTAACTTGTTGGGCAAGTTATAACTTCCTTACTTGGGAGAGAAGTTAGCTAAGATATTTTGAAATATGTAACTACCTTTTGAACCCTATAAAAAGGCTTCAAGGGTAAGAAAAAAAATGGGGACACACTTGGGACTTTTTGGGGATCACACACTTGGGAAGACTACTAGCTCTCACTTGGAGACACACTTTGGGTCTTGGAAGAGCATTTGTAAGAAGACATTGTGAAAGATTACTTGTAAGATGACTTGCTAAAGAGAACATTTCAGCCTCTTTTTCATAGTCCGGTGAGTTATTCTTATTTTTTTTATTTTGTTTAAATTGTTTAGCTAGTGGTTTAGATAGTATCATGCTTGCAAGTAATTTTGGGATTTTTAGATTGCTCTTATTGTTCTTGTTGCACAATAGAAATTTCTATTAAAATTTTTCCATAAAAGCACTTTTGTTTGAAAGCCTTAAGAGCATTTTAGTAGTGAATTTTATTATTGTGCAATGTATAAGAACCACTATTGAGATTGTT
>MNCI01037560.1:111711-122327 GCA_015680685.1 Gnetum montanum
TATTGAATTTGGGATAGCTTTATTGCGAAGTGTTTACTCGTATCATTTTACCTTGTTTAAACATTTGAGGTCCTAACACAAATCTGCTTTCTTTCCTTTCTATTTCCATTGAATCTTGCTCTATTTCTAGTTTTCTTGTGAACTATTTCTTTCTCTAAGGAAAATTAGAAGTAGATTCACGGAGTTGTGCTCAAATTCTTTTTACAAAATTTTATTTGTTACAAGTAGGTATTATAAGGAACGTGTAGACTAGGCAATTGAGCAAAATAGGAACTTTCAACAACTCACAATACTTCGCAAAGTTGGCTGAATCTCTTTAAGATAAGTCATTTGTAGTTTACACACAATGCAATCATTTCATTTTTCACAACCACATACCACAACAGCACACACACATACTCACATTAACTACTGAGTCTATTTGGAGGTATCTGGGCCTTGGTGTTGCCAGAGACCAGCAAGCACCTAAATCCTATTCAAGGACACTCATTGGCAGTTGCGTCCCAAACGGTCGCCAACAGATTCCCACTTAAATAATATTGCTATTGTTGGTAGCACTATCTATAATTTCCTTGAGAATAAGATAATCCTCTTAGCATATGCTTCTTGATGAACTTAGAGCTAAATGCATATGCCTCTAATTCCTACAAGTATTTCATGATGAGGAAGTATCCCTTGGGATGTTCATATTGATAAACATTACACCTTTCATCTTCCTTAGTTCTAGAATTAGCAACCTCTTTAATTATAGCAATATTTCCATTCTTTTTGTATTTGTTCAGTTTTTGCTTTCTTTTTCTTCTTGTATTTTTCTTTTTCTAGTGCATGCTATGTTTTTTTTTTTTGCTATCTTCAAAGTAAATGCAAATGTTTCATCCACCAAGTTTCATATTTTATCAACCCTGGCTACAATTTCAAAAATATATTTATGGATCAAGAAGGCTTTTTTATAAATCACTTCTTCTTCCCATACATTATAAGTACACATATATCTTTTACAAAGGGATGGGTCTCTATCATACTCCTTTGCACTTTCTCTCTTCCTAAGCTTTTCTTCTTACTTGGTTACTTGAACAATAAGTCTTTGAATTCAATGAAGTAACAACTCTAAGAGTTACCCTTGAGCATAGACCCTCATAGTTTTATATGTCTTATTTTGAAGCTCATCTATGATGTATCTTAGCTACTTTCTCTAAAAGAATTCATGACTTTGACATCTATGTAGTAGTGAATAATGCATATTCAAGGCTACATTAAGAGACTCATAAATTCCTTCTATTCTTGAATCTACTTATTTAAGTTAGATACCTATGATTAAGTCTAGTACCTATCATTAAAGAGTTTTAGCATTGTACTCCATAAAAAAATGAAGTCTAGTTTTAACGGTTAGTATTAACTCTTGGCTTCCCTAATAAGTATTCTTGGGAATAAATTTAGCTTCTACCATTCATTGTTGATATTTTGTAGGATACAAGAATCATGGAAATCATGTAGATAAATTTATTAATTACCATTATAGTCTCTATTGAATCTAAAAATACTATTGATGCAACTCTCTTTTTTATGCCTAGTAGGAATTCAAATAGTCTTCTTAATGTTGATCATGCTTTAAGAATTCATCATGGTCTTCTAGCTCATCATAGTCTTCATCATAATCATGACCCCTTCTATTTTCCCCTAGTGTCTTCTTTCATATCTATGATTTATTTCTCTATCCTTGTCTTCATCTTTGTCTTGATTTATATCTCTTTGAAGCTATTTATCTAGGTTTCCCCTAACATCCCTACCAGGTTTCTTATCATGATCTCCATCTATAGTTTTTCATTCTTATCTATGTTAATCCTTGTGAAAGCTCAATGATGATGATGATGATGATGATAAGAATAGAGAATTATGAGATTCTTGTTGGCTTGCCCTCATTCCATGACTTCTTTGATAATCTCTCCTTTACTTGTTGAAGGTATTAGACTTGGAGGCTAGGCTCTCCGTGTGTTAGATTTTGTCCCATCTCTTTCTTAATTACTTGACAAAATAGAATGTCGCCATGGAATGCTTGATTCATCAATATTGAAGATAGGAGAATGTTGATGATGACATCTTTCTAATCAATAATTAGTGGCCTTCTTCTCTAACTAGGATGTCAATGAGATGGTAGAATCCTTCTTCATTTGAATTCATGGTCTATCTTCATGAAACAATCTTTCCTATGCTAAGCTTTAGTGTATCTGCCAAATCTAAATGTGTGATTGTGCACCTAGTATTCATTTGTAGTAGCCACTAGTATATTTTTCATCAAGTAGCTATGAGAATTAATGGAGCTATTTTGTCAAGTAGTAAAATAATGTTGCTTTGCAAGTTCCACTACTACATTTGTTCATCCTATTGAAAGAGAGGTCAATTCCAAATAATAATAATCTAGATAATTATAGATGACATTCACTTGATATGACATCCCATTTTCATCATTATTATGATTTTTTTATTATTACCTCTTACAATGTTATCTGCATGAAATGGAGAATTAACCCTATGAGAATAAAACATGATTGAATAATGCATGTGTCTTATAATATTGAATACTCTTAGAAATATAAATCTTTAAAGTCTCATATAATAATTATGTATGATATAACTTTCAAAATCATTACCACCATCATTGGCAAATGACACCAAATAATGAGTGATGAGTATCTCCAATGCTCTGCCATATGATTTACAAGAGATCTACAAATCATCGTCGTAGAGTATGTTATGATCCATGGGTGGTATTAACATTATCATGTAGAAAGTTTATCAATTTTCATGTATCAATTTTTTTCACTTAAACTAGTAGTAGTTCTATTATGTATGGTTTAGTCCAAGTTGAGGTGTATGATTATTGATGAGTGGCAAGGTACCCCTACACTCAACCATAGGAATACGAGCGTTACATTTGTGATCCGGTCGAACTCCGTAGACTAAGTGCCTACATGCCTCATGGAACACTTAAGGTTAATCGTTTGTTGTCTTCCTAGACTTACTTGTATTTGTCACGGTTGTATGGTTAAGTCTGAGGTATATGATTTTTATGTCTTTTCTGTTTTATCTCCTATGCTAATGAGGTGAAGGGTGAAGAGATTAATTAACTAACTTTAACTAACTAACTAAGCCTTAATTAACCTAGCATCAGCATCCATTCCCACTTACCGTTCATACCCTAAACCAATGCAACCTTGGTTACCAAACGCTATTCGTTACTAGGATCACCAAGCGTAACGCATGTGCTTGAAACAGTCGTACTGAATGCACTTAACTATGGGAGAAGGGTTGAGAGAGATTTAATTAACTAATAAAGAATTTAAATGATAAAAAATAAATAACAATAAGTAAGTCCTATTTAGCCTATTCCATGCACTGCAAGGTTTATCCAAGAAGTTCGTCTTTGTTTCCATACACAAACTTGTGTTCAGGTTTAATATTTGATCAAATAAAGATCCGTTCACTTTGGAGCTCCTATTGCGGGCACATGGAAATTATTCTATCTCTGGAGAGGTAAAACTACCAGATTTTGACTACGATCTAGGCCTAGATGAGAAACAAGGGAGAGCCACCTCTTATTTATAGATTTGGCAACAAACTGTAATATCGCCTACGCGATATCGCAGGGGACGACGTAATATCGTGTACGTGATATTGCGGCCCATGCGATATCATGTCACATCAATTATGATGTTGTTTAATATTAATTAAACTAATTTAAAATAGAGAAATTAATTAATGAATATAATAAGATATATCATAAACTCTATACTAGTCTAAGCCGATGAACATCCTTTTCTAACTTTTCATACACATCTTAAACTCATGTGCCCATTATTGAGATTAATAAAAATTATGCTACTAGGTAAATTAAATTCTAGTGCTTTTAGCATTACTAAGTGATTACATGTTTGATGAGTGGTGAGGTAGCCCTACACTCAACCATATGAAACGAGCGTAGCATGCGCGATTCGATCGAACTCTGCAGACGGACTAGTTGTGGCACCTAGACAGTTATCCTTAGGTCGCAGTTCGCTATCTTCCCACCTAGACTAGTATTACATTTTTCATGTATGGTTTAGTCCAGAGTGAGGTGTATGATGTGTTTCCTAATCTAGTGCTACTCCTGAAGGCAGTGGAAAGTAATATTAACTAAGCTAATCTAGGAGAGAAAGGGTAAGAAGATCTAATCTAGCCTAAGTGCGATGAGCAACTGATTCCTTGATCATCTGTACACATCTTGGACCTCATGCACGACTACCACTGGGATTACCAAGCACAGATCCTAGGTACGCCACTAGGATACTAAGTAGTCACACTTAAATGCTCGTAATCAAGTCGTACTTGTTTTGCATTCTAGGAGTTTAAGGATGAGAGAGAAAATGGTAAATAACATTAAATAAACAACAATTAATTAAATAAATAACAAAGTGAATGCTACAATGATGAAGTAATATCAATCTTTATTGCCAGTCATGTGCGTGTCCAAGTACATCACACTCGAATAAAGAATGTCGTACAATTACAATCACCACACTGTGGGCAGACACTGGAAAAATAATCTAACTCTGGTGGGATCAAACTATGAGAGTTTCACTACAATCTAAACTCTAATTGTCAAACAAGGGAGAGTCGCTTCTTATTTATAGACATTGCGGCAGACTGCGATATCATGTACACGATATCGTAGGGAAGACGCGATATCATGCACACGATATCACGGGGGATGCAATATCGTGACAGACGCAATATCGCGACAGATGCGATATCATGGCCCATGCGATATCGCATCCCATCATACCCCCATGACTAAATAAAAACTCATCTTCAAGTTACATGGAGAACAAGCTCCATTGATTACACAATGGATAGGTATGGGATTATTAACTGGAAAAACAAAAAATGAAATGATGTCACAGTGTGGAAAGACACAACACAGAAAAATACTACAACTACAAAAAATGCAACTCATGTAGTTCCTGGTGGTGGTGGCTCCTCCATGGGTGCTTTCCCTTTGTCATGTGCTCCAGGCTTGGAAGCTTGATGGCATTGAAGTATGGCCTGGAGCTTCTCCTCTTTGGTCCGAGAATCTTGTACTATCCATGCAAGTGTTTTGATGTTTGATGGGGTCGACACCTCCCACAGACAGGGTAGTTGCGGAAACATCTAGTTGGCTTTGACATACCATGCCATGAACACCCATCGTTCCTCTTCATAAGCTCTGGCTTTGTCCTTGTATTCATGAAGATCTATTAGTCATCAAGCCCAGTCGACTGCAATGTATTTTTGTCCTAGACAGCTTGCTTTTACCACCTCAAGTTTAGAATTTGCAACATCTAATTTTTCAACCAACTTCTTGCATTCTGCAAATTCTGCCTCATATTTGAGATGGGTGGAAGCTACCTGCTGTTCAAGCTCTATTCTTGGGCATCCTACTGTTAACATGGCAAGGTTGGCATATCTAAGGTTTGCCAAATCCATGTATTCTATCAATTCCTGGATCTGCAGGTCCCGATTTTTAATTTTTGCTTGGTAGGTGAAGGTGTAAGTGTCCAATATGGCCCTCTAATCAGTGTGTTGAGCACTGATAGTGTTGATTTGAGCCTTGGCCATATGGATCTCCTTCTCTAGGATTTGTTTATACATCCCCACCTAATCATGGAAATGCTCCTTCAGCTTCTAGTGTCATTTAGCCTCATTCTGTCACGTGCTTATCTTAATTTCTTATTTTTGTCGAATAACATGTACCTCTTCCATTGAGAGGGTTCGATTCTCTCTGGCTAAACAGCTTACATCTTGGTTGACCCGAATGAATTGTTCTCGTAGCTGATGAAAGTGTTCATCGAGAACATTCTTTTGTTTCTTTACAGAGGTCAACTACAGGTTATCTGCAACCAACTACTTATTCTCTTCTTCTAAGGCCTTGAGAGCCTTAAGATGTGCATGGGTTTGCACCTGTGATACGGAGGCATCCCAAATGGCCATCTCCTTTTTGCCTACCACCTTCTTATTCTCTGCTATTAATTTTGTTATTTGCTTAGTTCTAAAATTTTCTAGCTGGTCTATGGGAACAAATTGTAGAGGATCCCGTTGTGCTACTTGTAAGGCTACGAGCTACTCTTGTAGTCTCAGCACTTCAGATTTAGCATGCTTGGCCCTCACTTTAGATATAACCAGCTTCCCCTTTGTGGAAATGAGGTCTGATTGAATTGCTATTACATCCTGGGGGATGTCAAATAGAGACGTAAAAACTTGTCCTATTTGGAGAAATCTTTCCAATGCATCCTCATGTTCTGTAGGAGTCACTGAGGTTTCGGCCAAAGTTTGAGCATCTTGTGCTCCTGTAAGATCTGCCGGTGGCACAACACGTACATTGAAAGATTTCTTGATGTGATCTGTGACCATATCTGCAGCTCCCGTAGCATTCTGGTGTTGCATGACTACCACAGTGGCCCCTTCACTAGTCTCTAACTACACTTGAAAAGATGCCATGTATCCTAAAATCTATTGCGACCATCTGCTTTCCCCTCCTCCTATTTGAATTAAGACTTCATCCCTTGTGCAATCAAGCAAAATTGTAGGCTGAATGGAATCGTCGAAGATGGAAAAGAGGCTTGTGTCATCACGACTTCCCCAACTGATCGTCTCAGCGATGGCCCTAAGATGGCTCATCAACAGTCTGTAGTCTTGCAGTGGCAACGAATCCTGGCTTGTGCTGGGTCCTACTTCCTGTTGTTGGCTGGGACCTGTGGCTAGAGGTTGACTGGGTCCTACAAGTTGAGTTGTAGGTGGTCCAGTCATTTGTTCTTCTTCTTCATCTAGTCTCATCTCTTCGTCATTGCTCTTTCTTAGAGCTAGCACCTTTAGTAGTTTAGCATAAGAAGCATTCTAGGCTTTTCGGAGGACATCATCAGTGTACCCCCGAATACTAGCCCATCGGCACAATTTTCTAATAAGACAGGGGAAGGGCAGCGCCATCTTCCCTAACTTCTGTTCTTCACATCACCTTAGGATCTCCATCAAATATAGATGGGGAAGGTTATCATTAACCTTTCCCATCAACATTGCACATCCTCTGGCTACATACATGGATATTCTTTTCAAGCCTTTTGTGGGAAAGAGGTGATAGGTTCCAATTTTGAAATAAACTCTCTCTTCCATCGTCAATTCACCAAATGCTTTGTCCCTGCCATAAGCCTTCTCTAACCAATCCTTTCAGACATCAGGGTCTGAACGGGTAGATAACCGAGCAACATGAGGCCCTGTGTTTGAAAGGTTTAACACTTCCGAAATAGCTTGTGCAAAGAAATCAACTGTCACACCACAAATGTTAACCGTGGTGCCTGACTCCCTATTGTGCTAGAACTAGTACATTTCACATAAGTACCAGGCACCACTTTTAGAGAGGACAAGCCATAAGGGAGATCCTTTGAGGTGATCCTTAATAGCCTCAAGAGCGAACTTTGCAAAAGATTTGAAGTTTAGCTCCACAATCACCGTAGCAAATGTGGACTTCTCATGGATAGCCTGAACACACTCCAGGGGCAACGTGAGTTGTTTTCCCGATTTAGGCGCAGCAGCAGCTCCTCCTTCTGCCTGCCCAGATCGTTTGGTAAGAGGTTCTTCTTGATGGATGCTGAATGATTGCACCTCCTATTCTGTATGTTATTCGTTAGGGCCTTTTCTTCCACCTCTCCGAGATTGTTTCCCTCCACCTTGAACAGGACCCTCCGGTTGTGCACATTTTGGGGCCATCTGCAATCACACGGGTCAAGCATTAGTAAGGTTGTTTTTAAAGTCAAGTTATACCTTACTGCTTGCCTTAATTAAAGATCTTATGTTATAATGTGTGATCATGCCCAAAAGCTATAATAATGGGTCTTATGACTTAGGTGGTTCCCATTTTGAATCTCCCGGTGTACCTAAGGTCATATGATTTTTGGCACAATTACTCTAAGTGTTAAGTTAATTACCCTAACTGATGTCCTTTGGGCGATGATAAATTTCAAAAAATTTAGGCACTTTTCAGTAAGTATCTCTCCCCCACGACTAAACTAAACACTCCAAGTTCAAGCAGGTTCAAACGGAATTAAAATCGGAGCACCAGTGAGCGAGATATGAGTGAAAAAGCAAGGGTCATGTAATCACAAGTCGCAAAGAAAAAATTTCAAAAAATCCCCCCACGTAAATGGAAAAATGATGCTAAGTGTTGCGATGGGGGGTTCCTATTTATAGGAAAATAGGACGTGATATCTCGTCCCTAGTGATGTGTTACACCAAGAAAATACCGAATTTTTAATGATTTTTCTTGAAATTAATATTGGAAATTGAGGACATTGTCAAGTATTAAGATGTCCTAGGATAATTTCATTAATTTGAGAGGCACTCTTAATGATAATGATGTGAACTTTAGCAATAAAAATTTGGCAGTTACGAAAAAAGGAAATGTAATGGTACATTGGAATGTTAAAGTGATAGAGGGATAATAATAGGGAAAGAAAATTATGAAAAATTAAGCTGAGGGTAAGAAATTATGTGTTTGAGCTAGAGAATCAGTGAAGATTATGAACAATTACACAAGTGGGTCCTCCCCAAAGCAGGTTCCAACCTATAATGCCCTTGTGTAACCACACTTAAAGTGTCCGTGGGCACTAGAAGGGTTAAATGTAATCCACACTAACTCCACAAAACACACACATGTAATATCACTGGAATGAGATGAAAATTCTATGCTACATGGGACATGAGCTACAATTACACGAACAGTGATATGAGATGAAGTATGAAAGGGATCGTAGAGATTGGGACATGAGGTAACTAACCCAGGGCACAGTGAATCCTACGTGTAAAGCATGATTAATATGTCATTAATCCATCGTTCCAAGATCAGGACCAAGTCCATTCCTTTAATCAGTGACATCGCATTGTTTCATCCCATGATGAACAACTATGAGAGTACCATAACAACAAGGCATACAATCACTTGGTGTTTTATGCAAGGGAGGAGTAACTTTTGTTTTGTGGCACTTTTCATTTCTTTTCTTTTTCTTTTTGAATTTTACTGAATCCAGAGAAATTGCCAACCTTCAGGCATGGGTGCATGTCTTTCCAGTGGGACCCCCTAGACAGCATTTGATTTTTGAGTGCCCTTTTGATTACTCTTACTCCCATTTTCATTAGATCTACAAGGATCTTAGTACAACCACATTGCATGATAACTTCCACAGACATCACCAAAGAGAATCCGCAAGTCCCCTTAACGTCACACACTAATCATTTCCTCTTAGTTCGTCCTTCTTCATTCTGGGTACAATGAACATAAAATTAATTTTAAATTTTAAAAATGTTAAGAATACCACTGTACCCTCGAACAAAACCTCTTTATTTGTAGAATGGATGAGTGGGTGTAATGATCTCACTGTTCCAGATAATTGCTCACTCATGACTTAATAACATAGAACACACCCCAACCAATGATCCACATGAGTGTTTTATTTGTAGATGAGATTACTTACAAAAACGTAACATAAAAAAAAACAAAAACACAAAAAGATAAAAAGATAAAATAAAAAGTTAAAAAATTTAAGAAAATGAAAAATATTTATTAATCCTACTTGTTAGTAAAATGGGTGATATCCCTCATAACTAATCAATTGAGTATGGCAAGGATTAATAAATGAAGGATGAGGATCCTTGCATGTTGGAAGTATTGGAACTAATCTATACTTATCCCCTTGGGGTTCACACACTTGATTATAATAAGCATAGTGGGGCACTTTATACGATGTAGTTCCCGAATAATGAGTTGACCCACTATGATGTTTGTGACCGTTAGATGGTATGCAAGGATGGGGTTGATGTCTCCCATGGTTGTGTTCATTACGCCGTATTGTTGTTGGAGTGTGAGTTGGTGGCCCTAATGAAGTTACATGAGGCGTTGGGTTCAAAGGTAAGGGTGCACTACAGTGTGGGACTTGTGTTGGGTTGGAAGATACAGTGGCCTCAGAATTATGTTGTCCCTTCTTACAGCCATGTTTAAAGAAGGGGCGCTTTTGATGTTGCTGAGGTTTTTCACTGCTATTGATAGTAGTAGCACAAGTGTTGTTCATGGGTTATTACGGTGGCACAAACACCTTAGAAACAGTTGGTGGCATTGTGGAAGGAGGGAAAGGATGAGAATGTGGAAAGTTAGGACGAATGTAAGGTGCATAAGGTAGTGGTTGTCTTAGAGGTATGGGTTGATAGTATTGTGGAGAATGGTATTGTGGTGAGATAGAGTATGGTGGCCCGAATGGAGAAACAGGATGTTGGACGTGAGAAGCATTTGGATTCGGAAAATATGAAGGGCGCCTCTAGTCTAAGGGTGGTCTCCCCCACGATTGGGGTGGTTGCCACTGTGGTCTAACACAATATCTCTGTATGAACTCTAGATGTAACATGTTTCCCCAATGCTCTTGTAGATATAACAATATTGGGCATTGGCCCTTGGGGTGATTGTACAGACATATGTTGCATTCATATGTATGATTAGCAGTTGAGCACTTATTCCCTTCATTATTTTTTTTGAATGTCTAATGTTTCATCCTACTTCTTGGGTT
>MNCI01037560.1:128796-181207 GCA_015680685.1 Gnetum montanum
GCAATGCATGAGTACGACTCAATTACGAGCATTGGATGCTTGGTAACCCAGTAGCGTATTCCAGGATTCTGCGCTTGGTAACTCCCGGGTCTAATGTGTACGGCTAGTTGAGGAATCGGCTGCTCATTGCTAGGCTAGATCGTGTGATAAGTACGACTTAGTTACGAGCACCCACGGGTGTGTACGGCTGGCTAAGGAATCGGCTGCTTATCACACGTAGGCTAAATAGGTGCCTCAGTACGACCACTTCGAGCACTTGCGTTACGTGTGGCGATCCCAGTAACGATTAGCGTTTGGTAAGCTGCAGTTGCATAGTTCAGGGTGTGTCCGGCAAGTGGGAACGGATGCTGACGCTAGTTAATTTAGACTTAGATCTTAGTTAGAGTTAGTTTAGTTTTCTCAACCCTTTCTCCTGGTAGCATAGAAGATAAGCCTAAAATACCAAAAAAATCATATACCTCAGACTTGCTTAACCATACACCGTGACACATACAAGCAAGCCTGGGAAGACAACGAACGATTAACCCCAAGTGTTTCTTGTGGCGTTAAGGCATTTAGTCTGCGGAGTTTGACCGGATCGCGCGTGTACGCTCGTATTCGTATGGTGGAGTGTAGGGGTACCTCGCCACTCATCACTAAGGATCTACTAGGTGTCCATGTGGGGCACCTAAGTAGAAATTCTTTAGATGAAATGCATTAAAATTTCTATTCAATTTATATCCTTGCAAATCAACAATTTTGTAAACATTGGGGCCAATGACATCTATAACTTGGAATGGACCTAACCTCATAGGAGAAAACTGACTTTGAGGACTTGTTTAACCAAATGCTCTATCTCGTTTTAGGACTAGATCTCCTATTTTAAAGACTTTGCCTATATATTTCTTGTCAAACCATCTTTTAACAATTTTTTGATGACTAAGGTTATGAAAATTAATACATAATCGCTTTCTAACATGCACTAAATTTGATGTCCAACTTGAATGTTTTACAAGATAAATAATTTTAGATTCTAAGAGTTTACCAATTTCTTCTTTCATCCAAGTTTTAATCTTAGGTCTAACAAGTCTGAGTTCAAATAAGGCTTCTCTAGTTGCCATTTTAGGAGAGATCTTATTTGAAAAATATGACATCCTCTAACATAGCTTCTTCATTAATTTGAGATACTTTAAAACATTATCACTAAATTCACCATTGGAAAATAAAAATACATGAATATGATTATCATCATCAAAACTTGGAAAGAAAAGATATTATCTGGAATAGAATAGAAGTTAACCTTTTCAATAATTATTTCAAATTCCCAAGCATTGTTTCTAAAAGGGACATCTAAGTTAGGAACATAATTTTCTTTTCTAGGGACATGTTCAATGGATATGTCATCAAAATTTGACACACCTTCTAATGTTTTAATGGTTAGGATTTCACTTATATCATTGTCCTTTCCTAATGGTGGTGGGTCACCCAAAAGAAATTTTTTTCCATCATGTTGATAATAAGGCAAGGCATCTTCATAAATTTCTTTACATTCTATAAAAGCAAAAGGATTTTTGAGATTTCACTCTCATGGTCATTTATAACATTTTTGCCAATCCCAACTTCAATAATTAGCATAATTTTCTTTGCTAGGGACATGTTCAATGAATATGTCATCAAAATTTGGCACACCTTCTAATGTTTTAACGGTTAGGCTTTCACTTATATCATTGTCCTTTCCTAATGGTGGTGGGTCACCCAAAAGAAATTTTTTTCCATCATGTTGATAATAAGGCAAGGCATCTTCATAAATTTCTTTACATTCTATAAAAGCAAAAGGATTTTTGAGATTTCACTCTCATGGTCATTTATAACATTTTTGCCAATCCCAACTTCAATAATTAGTATTTTTATTTTCTAAAGATTGATTTTGTTGATTAAAAGTTATTACCACTTGTTTATAGAAAGGCTCTTTTAGTATGACCATATATTTAGATTTTCCTTTAATAGGAATTACTAATTCTAGGAAATTTGACCTAAAGAAGCCCCCAAACTTGGCTCCAAAAGTCCTAGATAAAAGCACACCATAAGTGGATGACATATCAACTACTAAAATATCTGTATAGCATGTAAAAGTAGGATATTGTTTAAGTTGTACTTTTACTTCCTTTAATGATCCTACCATAGGTACATTAGATCCATCAAGTTGTATCACACTTCTTACTTGTGGTAGCGTTTGTGCTCCTAATGTTTTACATATCTCAAGTGGCATGACACTAACAGTTGCATTAGAATCCATTAAAAAATTGTGAAAATTCTTTCCCAAAATGACCAAAGTTGTTAACAAAGGTGGTTGATCTTTCTTATTAAGCATAAAATTGCTTGAGTTTTTTTATTGATAAAGCATTAGGACTTATTGCAAAATGAACTTTCCTTTCAATTATTGGAGATTTTTCATTATTTGTTTTAGGTGTATGAACTATCTTTTGAATCACATCTTTCATTTCATTGTATAGGGACTCTATTGTTATTTCGCTTTAGTTCAACTACTTCATTAGTGATGAGCAATGAAGGTACCCCTACACTCAACCATATGAATCATGAAGCATTCATGCATGATCTTGTTACATTCCAAGAACTCTATGTTCTCTATTACACTAGTCATTTAGGTAATGAACCTTACCTTAAGGTCATTCATTATCTTGCCAATTACACTTGTAATGTACATGGTATGGTTAAGTGTAATCGAGGTATATGATTTTTATGGTTTTAGGTTTTTAGGCTTTGTGGTGCTAAAATATAAAGTTACGAAAATTTAATACTACTAAGACCTAATGAACTAACTCATGTTTAACTAATCCTAACATAAGCATTTGGTCCCAATTGTTGGACACGTCCTAAACCCATGTACTTGCTACTAGGATTACCAAGCACTACACTACTGGGTGAACCAAGTAATAACACTACTGGGGTTACTAAGAAAATACATGTTATGCTCAAAGTAGTCGTACTTATGTATTTAATCCATCTAGCTTATCTTGCTTAATTAGCTTAATTACTAAAAAATATCAAATAACTGACTAAAAATATTAAATGCATAAATGAAACATTTAATCTATCTAAAATGTTGCAAGGTGTATGACAAAGTTTGTCTTTATTGTCGCATACACTATCATGCTTAAGTACAACAATGCTCAAATAAAGATTTATGCACTCAATGACTCTTGCTATCGGCACTTAGAAAAAAATATTTTAACTTTCAAATAAACAAACTGTAAGAGGTTTGCTACTACTCAAAAAACTAGATGCCATAAATGTGGCTGGTGAGTATGTATTTATAGGGTATGATAAACCCCTGCATCGATGAGGCTGCATCAATGCAACAAACTACATCAATGGGGCCTAGTTGACAAGGCCTAGTCGATGTAATAGATTGCATCAACGAGGCTTAGTTGATGGGGCCTAGTCGATGCAACAAATTGAGACTCATCATACCCCCATGATTAAATAAAAACTTGTCCTTGAGTTCTTTACAAAATTGGGAAGGCATGGGATTATTGATTGATTTTTGACATAACAAAACAAGATAAAAACAACATAATAATATTGAGTGCCCAATGTATAGATCAACACATTACAAAAAATTACAATGTTCATGACAAAAAATTGAAAATCATGACATGATTCTTCATAATCGAATAGCTTATTCTTTGATGGTGTGAAGTTGGTGGAGAAGGTCAGATAGTCCCATGTAGTGGTGGCTACTAAGGTTCTGAAGGACCTTCATTAGTTTCAAGTGCATGTAGTGGCTAAGGCAACTATGGTTGTTCTACTATTGTTGTGACTTCAGGTGGAAGGTGAAACACATCTAGAAATACCTTTATTTTTTCTTCTTTACTCTTGGGATCATTCACAGTCCATGTAGCTTCATCAATGTGAATTAGAATTAGAATATCCTAAGCATAAGGCAAAACTAGAAATAGCTCCTCAACATTGATAAACCAGGCTACAAATTGTTTGTGCTCAATATCAAATGCTTATAATGTGTCTTGCATTGTTTGGTAGTCATTCATTCTATTGGCCAAGTTCTCTACAACTAATCTCTAGTTAGTAAATTTTTCCTTGAGAACCTCAAGTTCAGCATTTGCCACTACAAGTTTCTACTTGGTGTCTTCATGATTCTTGAACTTGGCCTCATACAATATGTATGATTTGGCCACTTATTTTTCAAGATTAAACCATGGTCGTTCAACAGTTAGCATTACCAAGTTTGTGTAGTGGAGATTGGATAGCTTCATGTATTTAGTCATTTCTTCAATCTACAACTCCTTCATGTGGGTTTCCACCTTATTATAGGCATCAATCCCATAAATGATGGGTTTCCACATTTCTCTGCCTTATTGGAGTTGCTAGAGGACTTTATTAACCACTTTCTGTAGGCCAACCTGGTCTCTGTAATGATTTTTTATTTTTTTGAATTTTAGAGCCTCATTTTTCTAGGTAGCAATCTTGATGGTTGATTTTTGGTGTAAGGTGCAAACCTCCTTCATGAAGAGATTACAATTCTCCACTACAAATCTTCTCAATTTGGTGTTTGCTCTAGTGAGCTACTCTTACTGTTGATGGATAACTCCTTAAACTATTTTTCTTATGCATCAACATTTTGCAGGTGATGGTTTTTTGCAATCAAGGTCTCATTTTCTTGGTGCATCTACATCAAGTCCCTTTGTACTAAATGAGTTTCTACTTTTGCTATGGACTGATTGAAGACCATTGTAACCATTTCTCCCTAAACTTTCTTTAGCTATTCTTGAAGCTATTGAAAAGCTTCATATCATGTTAATGCAAGGTTGATAAAAATAGGGTTGGCAATTTGAGCATGTAATTTGGTAACTTCTACAGCTAAGCATTGATTGTGTGCTTGAGCTATTTCAAGTTGCCCTTCTAAGATGAGGCACTTACCCTTTGCCTCCAATAACTCTGATTGGGTTGTAGTGATGGTACCTAGAAAATCAAAGATATCTAGAATCAGTTGCTTGGTTCCCACCAGTCGATCCAGCAATTCCTCATGCTGGGCTGCACTTAATCTCTCGTTGATTGTTCCTATAAACATCTGCACATCTCTTAGTGTAGAAACATCTAGTTTATGTGCCATATATTCATTTAATGCCTTAGCAATTTGATCAGCAACAATCTATGTAGCTGTCTCTTGCCCTTGGTGTTGCATCACCAATACAGTTGCCTCCTTACCCTTCTCCAAGCACACCAAAAAGGAAGTAACATTCCCAGAGACTTCTAGGAATATATGATGCTAAGAGAGAGACAACATCACCTCTTGGGCACTTGGATTTGACCTTCTAAGCAACTACATTCATTGGGTAGATAGCATTGATCCATGTCTCTCCATCTGGATGATTATGTAAGCCACTTCTCTGAGGTGACTCATGACCAATCTATACATAGATAGGTCTCCACCTCTAGTTCTTATTTGCTACTCCCATTGTTTTAATAGTTGCTTTTGAATATTTCACATGTGCTTAACCATAGTGTAGGCCTCCAATGTTTTCTCATGAGTAGGTGGTGGACGTGATTGTTACTACTCCTCTTTTGTGGTCATGGTAGGTGTCTTATCTTTTATCATCTTGGCCCACAAATCATTAAGAGCATGCCTAAGTGTGTTATTTGCATAGTGAACTATCCCTATCATTTTACATAATTTTCTAATCAATTAGGGGAAGGGAAGGGCTTTTCTTCCATGTTCATTCTCCTTAAAGTGATTCTTTATCTCTAGATAGATTCGTTGTGGAAGATTTGTGGAAAATTTTTTACTTAGAGCACTGCATGCTTTGGTGAAGAAGGTTGTCACCTTACTGGGCCTCACTGTTGGATTGAGGTGATAGGTCACTATCTTAAAATAAACTCACTTCACTAGTGTGAGCATGCCAAACTCCTTGTAGTCAACCCCATACCACCACTGAGTCTATTCCTTCTTTGCTCTAGGATTAGCTTGCATGGACAAATTTGCCAATTGTGTTCCTACATCTAGCAACCCAAGGGCCTATGCAATGGCTTCTACTAAGTAAGACACTTGGATATCCTTCATTTTCATAGTAGCTCCTACTTTCTTATTATTCAAAAAAGATACGTTTCTCCCATGTACCACTCCCCACTGGAAGTGATGATTGGCCACATGGAGAAGGCTTGCACTTGATGTCTTCTAGAGTCCATTCGAGGAACGTCTCAAAATTCAGCTCTTGGAGAATTGAGAATTGGACCTCACAATTCCCAATTATGTCAAGGCAGCCCTATGTAAGTGTGACTTCTAGTCTAGGTACAAGGGCTGGTGCCTCACCTTGCTATGAATGTTCAAATGTAGCTTCTTTGTTGGAAATTTGTTAGAAAGATTCCACCTTGACCTCATCTCTAAGAGGTCCTGTTGCATGGGTTGCCTCAACCTATTCATGGCCATGTTTTTGTTGGCCCCTTCCTCCTTTGGGTCATTTCTCTCATGGTTGTGATGGTCCTTCCTCTTGTGGTCTCTTTGGTCTTGGTTTCATCTATAACCACACATAACAATGGGTTAGCAAATATTATGTAATTTAGAATAATTTGAATACTTTATCTCATAGGGAGGTTGCACTTGGCTAAGGTGTGATCATGGCTAGATGGATTTAATATTTAATTATTAATTTAATATTTGGTTTACTAAAGTTTTTAGAAGGGTTAAATTCTCAAAAATTAATGATTTAATAGCATTTTACCTCTTAATCCTTTAGGGAGTTTAGAAAAAGTTTTAAAAAATTATTGTCAAAACCTTAGGGTTTGCTACCTCCATGACTAAGAGCTTACCTCTAATAACTGTAACATCATTGAATGGGGTGATTCTGATAAACGCCTTGGGCATTATGGATCAAATGTGAAAAATTCAAAATGTTTAGCAATATTTATACTATTTTTTTGTTGCATTAATGGGGCCTCGTCGATGGGGCCTAGTCGATGCAACTATTGATCACTGTTGACTTTCATTGACTTAGTCAAAACTTGAAAATTACAAAGAGTTTTTGAACAAAATTAAGGTCAAATGGAAGCCCAAACAAACATGAACATGATGAAAATATGAGAAGAGGGTGTTGAGGTCCCGAGAATTGATAAATTTAAGAAAATGGATAAAAAGGATGGAAAATGAGAGATCAAGGAGCACATAGTGGTTTGCATAATGGAATATGCAAAAGATAGGATTGTAGAAATATCTAAGGTAAGGGACTTAACTAAAAAAATTAAGAAATATGCAAGTGGATCCTTCCCATAGTAGATTCATGCCTTTGTTGCCCTTGCATAATCTCAACTATGGAGTCCATGGACCCCATAGTTGATTAATGATCATGAAAAGGTAAGGACTAACTAAAAAATTTATTTAAGAATTCAAACACATCAAACTAAGACATAGAGCATAACATAGAACCTAATAGTGAGGTGAGGTGTGGCAACATGGATGGATGATAGGAAAGGTGGAATGAAATCTCGAATTGAGGATCATAAGAAGTCCCTTGTGGAATTTATGTTTAAAATGACATAAGGAGATCCATCCTTAGTCCAAACCAAAACCAACTACTTTCAGTGACTTTGCATTGCCACTCTAAGATCGATCCATCCCCTTGAGACACAAGAGTGCTCCCACAAAACAATCATCATTCCATAAAGAGAAGAAAAGAGAAGTAGGAAGTGAGAGAGGGTCTTAGTTAGAGGAGACCTTCAAAGATGGGTGCATGTTGTTCTAGTCCCATAACCAGTGCTTTTAGCCCATTTATTTGTCTAAGGGGTGTGCTTTGAATTTTTATCATTATATTTATATATATATTGGATGGAAACCACACCATGCAAAGACTTTATTTGACTTCCTAGAGTGGTTGAGATGGATTGGTAAGAAGTTCATGAAAAATACTCAGTCACTCAAATAAGTAGAAGAGTACAAAGAGTATTAAGTTCCCTTAAAGTCACACCCTCTACAAACCTTTGAATCCTTCCCAATTCCAAAACTACCAAGGTCACCAATTGATTAAAAGTTTCTTTAATGGAAGGGACCTAAAATTCCCATAACAAGGAAAACCATAGAGTTTATTAGATTGGTGGATGACATGGACTCACTACCTATTCCATGAAAAATAACCCATGTCATAGTCATTAGACATCAAAATTCAAGAATAGAAACTGGACATTAACAATCACAACATTAAGGACAAGCCATTATTAGTAAACAGTAATAGCAGCACTGTGTCCTATGTAATAAAGCATCTTTATTAGCAAAAATGATTAAAAGTCAAGAAAATAAAAAAAAAAACAAGGAAAAATATATAATAAAGTGTAAAATAATCAAGAAAAATTCAAATATGCTAACGATGGTGCAAAACAAAAAAAATGGTGAAAAATGGAAGAAATTGAAAATCAAAAATTTGTAAAATAAATAACTTGTAAAATTGAAAATGTGGAAAACAAAAAGTAGAAAAACTAAGAAGCCATATGGACTGTTAGCATGAATGGCCATCTCCCCCATGACTAAGTTGGAAGGAGTAGATCTGAAAAATTGAACACAATTGTCCATCCATTGATGTGGTAGTTGCACTAGCTTGTTGTGGTTCTAAGAAAGGTCTCACTTGTTGGGTGTTGACCAACTACTTTTTATTTAGATTATTAGGTTTGTAAATTAACATGGCCCCAGAGAGAAAGTTTTAATCAATTATATAAGGTCCCTTCCACAATGTTTGATATTTGGTCTTTTGGGGTACATGTGTGGGATTCCAATAGAGAACCTTATCTCCTGGTTAAAGTTTTTCCTTTTGTATTCTCAGGTCATAATGTTGCTTGTTAAATGCCTTATGCATCTTATTCAAAGATAGGCCCACAAATCAATTTTCATCTAGCACATTGAGGTTGATCAATCTTTCTTTTTGTGCAAAACTTAGGTCAAGATTCAGATCACAAGCTATTGAGAGTGTACGAAGCTCAAATTGAATCAGGAGCATTGGAAGTTTTCCATACACTAGATCATAGGGAGAATAGCCAATAGGATGTTTCCATGTTGAGAAATAAGCCTAAAGGGCATCATTGAGATTTTTACTCTAATCTTTCCTATATTTGTTAATGGTCCGTGTTAGGATTTTTGTGATCTCCTGGTTAGTTACCTCTGCTTGACCATTGGCTTGGGGGTGATAGGGTGTTGTTAATTTATGTTTGACCCTCAAGCATTGCATCAACTTTCTAAAAGTGGCATCTATGAAATAAGTTCCATTGTTAGAAATTAGTTCATGTGGCATTCCAAACCTATTTACAACATTTTTTTTGTATAAATCTAGTAGCAATGGATGATGTGCAATCAGTAACGGTTGCTGCTTCTACCCACTTTGTGCAGTAGTCGACCACTATAATGATGTATGCCTTTTCATTGAACATGGATGTGATGGGATCCATGAAGTTCATGCCCCATATGTTAAAAGGCTCTAGTGGTTGAATCCATTGTTGATGACCTTCCATTTGTGCAGTCATTCCACCATCTCATTAATAGCATTCACAAGATTGGATAAATTGATGGACATCCCTAAAGATTATAGGTCAATAGTATCCTACCATCAGGATTTTTATGGTCATTCATCTCCCTACATAGTGGCCTCCACAAGGGCCTTCATGAGCATTTTGAAGAATGCATATTTGATCTACATCAAGGACACAGCAATGAACCAAGCCATTGACACACACTTTGTAAAGGTGTCTATTCATTTCTATGAAGTATTTGCCCTAATGAAGAAATTGTTGCTTCTTTCTAAAGTCAAGATCTTATGGCATCTCTTGAGTAAGAAGATAGGTGAGGATGTCATTATACCATGTTGTTTCTACAAGCACTTGGTCATTAATTACTCTTATAAAGAGAAGTTTAACCAAAAATTGATCAAAGTGTAGGCTTTCCTCCTCTTTGTTATTCCATATTAATTGAGAGAGGTGATCAGTGACCATATTCTTGATCCCTTTTTGATATACCATCATGAGATCAAATTCTTGAAAGATCATGAGTCATCATATGATATGGGGACTCACTGTTAGCATGTTCATCAAAAAGCAAATGGCACTATGCTCTCTATGCACAAACACTTTATCACCAAACACATAATGTTTGAAATTTTCTAGAGTAGACACCATTTCCATTAATTCTTTTTCTGCTATGGTGTAATTCAATTGTGCATCCACAATGCTTTGGCTCATGTAGTGGATGTAATATGGACATTTTTTATCATCCAACTATGTAAGCGCCACTCCCAAGGCATAATTAGAGGCATCGGTCATTATGTGAAATGGTCTAGACCACTCTAGTGCCCATAGAATTAGAGTTTCTACAAGTTTTTCCTTCAACTATTGGAATGCATGTTCACACTCCTTGGTCTAGATGAATAGAGCATCTTTCTTCATAAGCTCGGCCAAAAACTTGGTGATCTTAGAGAAATCCTCTATGAAACACTAGTAGTAGCTAGTGTGTCTAAGGAATAATTGGACATCTTTAACTATCTTTGGTTGATGTGTTATTCCTTGGATAATCCTTATCTTCTCTAGATCTACCTCAATCCCTTCTTGTGAAATTCAGTGCCCCAATACAATGCCTTCTTAGATCATGAGATGACTCTTCTACTAATTGAGTCATAGATTTTTTTCTACAGATATTTTTAGTACTTGCTCAAGGTGGTTCAAGGATGACTCAAATCTAGCTCCATAAGTGGAGAATTCATCTATGAAGACCTTCACACACTACCAATCTATTGTTGAAAGATGCTTAAGTTCATCATCTTCATCATCGAAGACTTGGTGATGAACTTACTTAAGTTCATCCATGCTAGCACATGTTAGTCTCTCAATTGGTTCCATGCATAATGTGCTACTTTCTGAGTCACCTACCAACCATTAGTTGTCCTCTTGTTTTATGACTGCTACATACAAACACCTTTGAATATCTATTTCTTGTGCACACTAATTGCATGCTTTAATGTATGTACTTTTGATGGACCAAATATTTTGCATGCAATTGCACCTATTATCGCTATATGTGATGCATGGAATATGCTTCTTCTCCAACCTTCCAAATTCATTTTCCTTAGATATTTTGAAGGCGAGATCCCTTATTCCCATTCGCACATCAACCATGCTTAACCAAGATCTTCCCATAATTATGGGGAAGTCACCTTTACAATTCTCAACCTTGATCACCAGAAAATTGGTAGGATAGGACCACCCACAAACTATGGTCACAATGTCCTCCACTAATTCCAAATAAATAGTGATTAATGGTCTACCAATTCTAAATAAATGTTGCTCTTCTTGAGAGGTGGTAGGTTCAAAGCCTTATACATGTCATGGGAGATGAGATTTACTCTGCAACCAGAATCATGAAGAGCCTTGCATGGCTCATGTCCAGTGATCTGCAAGTAAATGAGTGGACTTCCTAGGTCAGATCTTTTTGTCGAAAGATTACCAACCTTGATCCAATTGAAAACAACATTATTTAACCTCACTGTGTAGATCCGAGGTGGTGTTTATTTTGAAGGACACTCGAAGGTGTTTGATGTAGAGGATGAGGGTGTTGGAGATGTAGGATGGCTAGCCATAGGAGGTTGTGAGGGTTTAGGAGTAATATTGAGTTAAACAATAGGTAATTTCATAGATCAATTGTTTGAACCACATGGTTGAAAGGTTAGATGTGAATGTATAGCCCTCATGGCATTTCATTGCTATGGATATGAAGGAATTTCACCTTGCATAGATGGAGCAGGAGGTAACTGGGTAGAGGGTGGATGGATGTGGATAGATAGATGCAAAGGGTGGTATGGATATGGATTCTCTCCTCAATTGGATGGTGAATGTGTGCAGTGGTACTCTATAAGGTAATAGTGATGTTGAAATGAGGTTTGGCTTGTAGAACTTCTTGGAGAAATAGCTTGTTGAACATAGTACCCATATGGATCTGGTTGCCTGTAAGGGTACTACTACCTTAGCAATGGAATTCCCCATAATTATGGTTAGTGCCATTGTTGGTATTTCTCATATGGTTGTGGTGGAGCTCCACTTGGATAATAAGCTTGTTGGTGCTGGTTGAACTACCTTAGATTGGCTTTAGGATAAGGCAATCGTCTAGGTGCTTACCTCCTTGCTAGTCACTAATTCAATGCATACACCCCAAACTCTTGTAATTGTGACACTATAGGGAAACATCCGTTTGGATGATCATATTGATAAATGTCACAACTATTATCATCTTTATATTCTATCACCTATGACAGCAACCTTGCCCTTACATCTCTTGTAGGCACATTCAACTTCCTTTTGTTTCTGGCATTCATGATCACTATTTTATTCTTTGGATGCTTCGACAATCTTCCTAGCAGTTTGAAACTTCTCATCCAAAGAGTCCCATAAGTTATCAACCTTTGCGTAAATGCCAAAAATAGATTTTTTAATGGGTAAGATTTTCCTATTCACCACTTCATTGAGTGGTAACTCCTCATCACAAAATTAGACCTCCCTTTTCCTAATGGAAGGATCCTAATTATACTCTTCTGCACTTTCCCTTTTATGCAACTCTCCTTCCTCTTTAGCTACCTACTCAATAAACCATTGGATCTAATGAGATCTTAATTCAAATAGTCTCCCTTGGGCATAAACCCCAAGAGTTCTTCTGGTTTTAGCTCTAAGCCCATCTATGATGTGGTAGAGTTACTCCCTCTATGAATATCCATGGCTAGGGCATCAATGTAAGAGAGAATAATATCTACCCATGGCAGCATCCAAGGGTTCATGTGTTCCTTATTTCCAGCCTTAGATTTTCCTTCTTAGGTTGGAAACTTTGGAGTATGTCTAATATTTATCATCAAATAGTTCTAACATGATACTCCATTGGCAAATGGATTTTGTTTCCAAGGACCTGTACTAGCTTTTAGCTTCCTTGATGAGTATCCTAGGGAAAAGCTTGAGTTTCTACCAATCATTTTCAATGTTTTGTAAGGCATAGGCATCATGGAAAGCTTGTAGATGTATCTGTGGATCAGAGTTATATCCCCCCTCAAATATTAAAACATTATTCATGTCTAAGTGCTTGATCCTACTATCTTTCACATGCCTAGTTGGGATCTTTACTACCTTTGCAATGTTAAGCATGCTTCAAGTTGTCAATAAAGGTTCATCATCATCATTGTGTTTATGATGCCGATGATGGTTCCTACCACCTCTATGTTCTTGATGGCCTTAACGATCCTTTTTATCTCATTGATCATCTTTAGCATGATTATTTTGATGGTGGCTTCTATAAGAATCAACAGATGAAGAGGAATGCTTGAAATCAAATGAAGAGGATGGAGAGGAAGGTGGACTGCCACCACCATTGTTATGACCATCACCACCTCCACCATGGTATCCACCATCACCTCCATGCTCATTATAACCACCATCCTTAGATTCCTTGCCATTGTGATGTTTACTCCAGTCCCTACCTTGACTATCATGTTTTCCTGAACCTGGTTTATGGATAGTGGATTGTAGGTTTAGGGCCACATCCACATCACCAATAATAGGGGATGGAGAATATTCATGTTTAGAAATTTCAAAGGAAGGATCCTCATTATCATTTTGATTTAGTAAGAATAAGGGATTGGTGAAATGTTTCCTCTTTGTAGTCTCATGGTGCTTCTCTTGATGTTGATCTTGCTTGTGTTGTGTGTCAATGGAATGGTAGTCCTAAGTATCATAACCATTCACAATGTATTCCTCATGAAGATCTAGAATGTCCAACTTCTTAAGAGTTTGAAACAGCATCCCAAGCATAGATTGATCGAGGGGCAAGACTATGTTTCCCTCCATATCACACCATCACAACTACTCATTCTAGTGTAGGATGAAGGTGAAGTCTAGTACATACTCATCTAGATGAGTATATACCACTTTGCACTCCTGTGGTATCAGCAATTTGACATCCTCACACTTGTGAGAAGAAGAAGACATCTTGTAATATGAAATAAAACATCAATGTTCTTTTCTTTCTTTTGTTTTAATCCTATGTATAGCAGGAATGATATGGACCTTGAGGTTTGTACAATGATATTAATGGTATTCACTAAACCTAAATAGCTCAAATTTCAAACAAACTAAGTCCTCGGCAATGGCACCAATGATGAGTAGTGAAGGTACCCATATGCTCAACCATATGAGTCATAAAGTGTTCACATGTGATTCAATCAAATTCCAAGGACTCTATGTTCTTTGATACACTAGTCATCTAAGTAGTGAACCTTACCTTAAGGTCATTCATTTTTTTTTTCCAATTACACTTGTGATGTACATGGTATGGATAAGTGTAATCAAGGTATATGGTTTTTATGATTTTATGTTTTTAGGGTTTGTAATGCTAAAATATAAAGGTAAGAAGATTTAATACTGGTGAGACATTGAACTAACTCATGTCTAACTAATCCTAACATAAGCATCTAGTCCCACTTATTGTACACATCTTGAACCCATGTACTTGCTACTAGGATTACCAAGCGCTATGCTACTGGGCAAACCAAGCAATAATCTTGCTAGAGTTACCAAGAAAATACATGTTATTCTTAAAGCAGTTGTACTTATGTATTTAATCTATCTAGCTTATCTTGATTAATTAGTTTAGTTATTAAAAAATATTAAATAACTAACTGAAAATATTAAATGCATAAATAAAACATTTAATGTATTCAGAATGCTACAAGGTGTATCACAAAGTTCATCTTTATTTTTGCACACACTATCATGCATAGGTACAACAGTGCTCGAATAAAGATCTGTGCACTCAATGAATCCTATTGCGAGCACTCATTAAAAATATTCTAACTTTTGAATGGAAAAACTACAAGATCTCTACTACTACTCGAAAAACTAGATGCCATAAATGCAACTAGTGAGCACATATTTATAGGACAAGATAGACCCCTATGTCAATCAGGCCACATTGATGCAATAGACTACGTCGATGGGGGCTAGTCGACGGGGCCTAGTCAACACAATAGACTGTGTTGATAGAGCCTATAGACTGTGTCAATAGAGCCTAGTTGATAGGGCCTAGTCAATGCAACAAACCAAGACTCATCAATTGGAAAGCATTTGAAGTGAAGTTGATATTTGTGTCATTTGGTTTTTTGTTTGACAAGCAAATGCATTAGGATTAGATATTCCATTTGGATTTATGATGGATTAGATCAAAGCTTTTGATTGATCATTACTTAAACTAGTATTTGATGGTAAACATGGAGAGGATGTTGATCCTTGAAAATAATTACTTATATAGGTTGAGTCATTTGAAGGGGAGGAGGAGTTTGAAACATAGTGTTAGACATTAGGATAGTTTGTGAAGGTGAAGGTAAAGAACCAGATTGCATAGGATTACTAACACTCATCATTCCAAATTAGGTTTGAATGTTATTCATGANTTATTTATGAGGGTAATTTGTTCTAACTTAAAAGCTTTAGCCATTACTCCTTATATTTTTGTTATGTTGGGATAAAACTTAATGGCCTAAGAAAAGAATGGATCAATGGTAGAGAGGTAGAAATTAAGGATACCATTAGGTTGCAGATGCATCTCATTCGGCACATAAGCAAGTTGATGGAGGAATTTTAGATTGTAATCATGGATGTTTTCCCCAGGTAGTTTTCTTAGGCTTCTGAAATTATTTGATGCTAAGGCATGACTAGTGAACTTATCAAATTGAAGTATGAACTTATTTTTAAAGTCTTTCCATAAATTGATAGAGGCATTAGGAAACATCAAAAACCATTAGGTGGCTTTACTTCTAAAAGTTGTCATAAAGACCCTACATGCTATGTCATTTTGGATAATGTTATGGATGCCTAGTAAGGTTTCAAAACATTGTATATGTTGATGGGCATCACTAGTAGGGGTTGTGGGATCAAAGAACAACTTTATGTTTTAGAGTGATTTGGAATATCGTGATAGTTTGCGAAGTTAAAGGGATTACTCACCAAGGGAGCTAGGGGTTGATTAGCTGTCGTTCTAGTTCAAGCTCTCCTAGGGATAGAATTTGGAAATTTTGAAGCCCGTTGTTTTCTTAAAGTGAAGCAATGGGTAGCTAGTCGATCAGGGATAGGGGTAAATGGTTTTTACTAAGATGATTTATGGGAGATCTCACTCATAAAATGAAAGACATTGAAATATAAATGCTAGAAAACTATAAAATTAAATAAGATAGAAAAATATTTATATACTATATTTTTATTATTTTTATTTTTAAAAGAAAACTGAAATTGCAATATATATAAAATATAAAAGAAAAATAGCAAAATGTAGAATTTTAGAAAAGTAAATTTGAACAAAATGATGTAATGAATGAGAACACCACCTTACCAAAGTTAGAACTAAGGTAAGGACCACCAAAATGAGGTCATCAACAAAACTAGGAAAAGAAGGTTTGGGGGATCTAAAAATGAAATTCAAATAGGTGACCGTTAACTAGAACCATTAGAAATAGGCCACTAAAGCTTTGGGTAACTAAAACTGGAAAATAAAAGATTTCAAGAAATTGAGAAAGAAAGAAGCTTTCAAGAGTGGAAATGAAAATTTAATAGAAAAATAAATTTTCAAAAACATAAATGGTAACTAAAAATAAGTAGAAAACAAAAACGGCCAATGATGATTTTAGGCAACTAAAATGGAAAAATAAACTGGATTTTTGGAACTAGAAAACAAGAATTAAAAATGGATGATTGTTAGCAAGAATAGGCAACATAAGTTTTCAAAAACAAGGAAAAACAAAAATTTTTAAAATCTATAAATTGGTAACAATAGAAATAGAAATGAAAATAGGAAAGCCGAAACAAAAATAGACAATGCAAATGGATGGGAAATAATAGAAAAACTGATATTTTTGGAAATAGTAATGGAAAATAGAGGTTGAAAAATGATCCTCCTTCTAGCGTCAAAAAGGTGTTGATGCATATATTTTTAACATGTTAACACCCAAAAAATTCATTTAGGGAGACTATTGCCTAGGGTGCCTCCTGTATGGGTACAAAAACCTAGGAATATTCTCAACTAGTAGGGCAACATGACATTTCGTGATGTATAAAGATGTTGGTAAGTTAAACAATTTTAACAAGGAAATATAAATAGGTAATTTTAGATAATTTTGATATAAAGACAACCATTTTCTTTTTAAATCTTCAAAAATAAAACTTATGTATCATTAAAACATGAAATTAAAGTAGGAAATAGCTTATAGCTTGGACAAGATTAATATGAGTTCTGAAGTAAAATAGGTTTTGTGTTTAATCCACAACACAGAGACCATAGTTTAGTTGCAGAAATATAAAATGACAAAATGAAATGATGACTTATCTCAAAACAAGCATAGATGGAACAACTTCTAGTACAACCTTGCCTACTAGTGCTTGCAAGAAGCACACCTCTTTTAACAAGCCTACAACCTCCAACCATTAAATCTACTTATTGCTCTACCCTAAACTACCTCTAGGAAAGCCACTAAATAGGCAACAAAAGTAAGAGAGAACCCTGGAATTTTTCACCATGACTTTACTTGGAGAAAACCCCACCATCATAGCTAGCTTTCTGCTTTCTGTCCACTATAACGTTCACTACCACCAAATTTTAGAAAAGGTTCTTGGGATTTCCCCCTCTTGCTTCTCCCTTCTATTGTGGCTTCAACTTCTCTCATTCTCCTTCCCATAGAATTTGCCAGAAAAGAGAAAGCTGAACAAACAAGGAACACTAAAATTTTATTTTACCTTAATTTATTTAATAATTTTCAAAGAAACATCTGTCATTATGATAAAACGAATAATAATAATTACGAGATTAGAAAGACATTATTAAAACTTATAAAGATTAACCCTAAAAAGGTGATATGTAAAATCAAAGCCATGAAACCAAGAAAGGAAAGCTAACCTAATGAATTTAAAATGCAAAAACATAAAATAAAGAATTAACCATCTAATATTTGTGAAAATGTCATCCCTTTGTCCTGCATGTTGTCTTCTTTACTAGAGTTGTAGAGGTTTACTGAATACTTCTATTTTCTTCTTGGTCTTCCTGCCAATGAATTTGGCAAATAAAATCACTACAGAAATGGTAGGTAATGGCCAACATCCAACTCACATAGCAACCACTTATAACAAGCTCCTCTGACCAAACGTTACCTTGAAAATGTACCAAGCCACATTCTCCAACATTACTTTCATTGTTTTCATGGCAGTTACTATTGTATTTTTGGAAGATTCCAGGTTTGTAAGCTCAATAAACCATAGCAGAATGACATGTATGGTAGGAGACTTTGAAAATGATTATTTATAGTTTGAGCATTAATGGCTAAGGATTTAAGCTTATTAATTAACTTTCGTTCAATTCAGTAAGAGCTAATTGTCAACACTGCTTGGAATCCTTTTTTTAAAAAAAAGATGTTAAAAATGCAAACCAATGCATCTTCCAAAATTACATTCCAAATTCACCATTTTGTATTCCATGTACCTGCCTACGTGTTGACCATACCTTGCTTTACCTATGTTGCTATTATAATTAATTTGCATGGAATTGGAACTTAATAGTCATGGCCTTGTGCCTAGCATGGGTGATGTTGACATCAACAGGTATCAAATAATTACTCTTGATCCATTCATGGTAAAGAAAAAATTTTAAAATTTAAAGAAATTAAATCTTAGAAGATTAAAACATTGATTCAACATTACTTCCAAGTTGTCAACATTGTTATGGTAAGTTAAAATAATAAATATATCAAGTAACTATTTATCTTACTATTATGTATGAATGTTGTGTACTCAAATCCCTTACGGAATTGCAAGGCTATTTTAAAAATGTACAAAACAGTTTTTACAATATGGATTAAAAGTGATGGGATACACTACTTATCATATAATGTTGTTAAAATGTGATATGTTACCCATGAAAGCTAAGATATGTATTAACTCATTTCTTATTCTTAAAATATACTAGTGGTAGAATAATCTAAGTATTCTAAAATTATCCTTGAATAGACAAAAAAAAGCATGGTGTTTAAGAGGTTAATATTGCTACATAAGTAAGACATCTCATTAGAGGATGTTAAAAGTACTCCACATAGCATTTTCAAGTTGGTCAAGGCCAATATTGGGAACAACTTTGATTAAAAGTAAAAAATAAAAAAAATAAAAATGAAAATAGAAATTGAAATATTTTATTATTTCCTTAAGACATCTCAAAGGTCTATAGGTTAAAAAAATTTAATAAATTCTTAGTATATTCTTGTTAAGTCTTGAAAACTTCATCATGAAAGTTTTCTAAGTTTGATAATTTTAACTTAAAGAAATGAAATGAATATTTTTCTTAAATTTAGTATTTAAGCCATAGTAATTACTATCTTTATCAATCCTATCCTTGTCTTAACAATATGAAGTTGACTAATATTTAAGCCACAATGATTAACAAAGGATAAGTAAGAAAGACGTCTTTCATCCTTCAGTAATTCCTCTATGAAAAACCTACATATGCATTATTCTCTTAGAATATTAACTCATCATTGTATCTTGATGAAGAAATGATGAGATCACACATGAGCACAAGGTATTAGAAGTTAAATTCACATTACAAGTGTAGTAGACATGTAGGTAGGTTTTTAAATTAAGGATCCTCAAACTTTTTTCTTATAGTTTATTTTCATAAGCTCTTAAAGATCTTGTCTTGGATTATTCTTTTAAGTTTTTCGATTTCAATTTTAAAAATATCTCAAATAGTTTATTTTTAAAGTTGAATTTCTCTTCATAAAACTATTTTTCTCTTGAGTGATATCATAAAAGTCTACAAAAAGTTGTGCTTTAGGTTTAGCACACATTTTTGATAAAATCTGCTAAACCTCATGAATGAAAAGCTACAATAGGAAATACATCTACTTCTTTGCTATCATATGGATTCTATATTTTTACCTTGAAATCTTGAAATTAAAAAGGTTTCTAAGCATATTCTAATCTTTTACATGGTGTTGTTCAAAGTCCTATTCACCAACTTTCATAACTAAATAATAAAACTCGTTAAACAAGTTTGTAATGCATTTTCATTTGGATGACCCATGCCCAAATTTGTACATGGGTAGAATAGTATATAAAGTATGCATACTATTTGAGATACTTTGAGAGATATCTTACCATGATTACCAATTTGAAAATACAATTTTTAAATAGTTATACAAGAATAAACAACTCCAATTTATTTGGAACCAACATAAAACTTATTTCTATGTAATCTCCTTGGATCATCCTTTTGGTTTTGTTAATATTAACATTCATCTTAAACAATACAAAACCAATCAAGGATTTGTAGCATGTATTTCATTTAAGCTTCAACTTTTGCTACCATTAACAAAGTAAGCCATCTTACTACTAATATTAAGAGAATTGTTTTTAGTATAATGTTTGTATTGTATTTTTAGTAGCTAGTCATTGTAAATTATTTCATTGAATCTATTTTTTGGTATTTTATGAAATGTGCACTTTTTTATCCAATACATACTTGTGTCTTCTAAGGTAATAAAATACTTGTTGAGATTAGCCATCTTTAATTTAAAATGATTTTCTTGGGTAGTTTATAAAAGTAATGATGTTTTTGTTACCTAATAAAATTTTAGTGAGAGACCTATTAATCAAATCACAATCCTAAAATGGAAATGACTACAATGTACAAAATAATTCATATGCTTTTTTAAATAAAATAGTATGTGATTGATAGAAATGAAACTTAAATTGAGGATTCTGTAAGTCAATAGACCTTGGACAAAGAGTGTATTCATTTTAGTGAAAAATAAAAATAGATTTATCATAGTTAAGCACCTTTGGATACAATAAAAATAGATGATACCAAAGTTTTGTTAGAGATGTGAAGACAAAATCTATAGTTAACTTGTGTTGAACTTCACTTTTGTCTTGTTTAGTTTTAGAATTTTCTAAAACATGAAAAGAAGAGTTAAGATATCTAAAAATTATTGTAAAGAAAAAGTGAAGAAATTATTAGTTGTTTCCATTATTTTAACCCTAGATCCAGCTATTTAAATCCATCTTGGGTTGGTTATGATGTGTGAGTTGCGAGTGTGTGGTCTCTTATGTAAGGGTTGTTGTGTGGAAGCAACTAACTTGTGGTCTTTGTAAACATCTCTATGTATTTCTATAGTTTTGAAGATGTTGTAAAATGTTTAGAAGTTGCTTTCCTTTTATCTCCCTTGTTTCTCTCTCACTCCATTCTATAATTTTTATTTCCCTATTGTTTTCTTCATATTCACATGTAATGGTTTGTTTATAACATTTATGCCATGAATATTTTTTATCTAATGGTTTGCATAAGATGATTTTTTGTAACAAGTGGTATCAGAGCAAGGTTGAGTGAGGTTAATTTTTACAATGTTTGTTATTGGTGGAGCACAAAAGGTATTCTAGGGTGGGTTATTTACATGTTGTTTTTTCTATCATGAGATTGGACATGTGAAAAGGGATTGTTCTATTTTGAGACATGATGATGTTATTTCTTGGTTTTGTTGCTATTCAATAGACATATTATTATTATGTCAAAGTCTAAGCTGCAAGTCTATTTTGTTTTGTTTAGTTTTGTGTTATCATGCGTTATGTTTTTTCTGGGATAGCATTTGGTAATGCTAGTGTAATCCTATCTCGTGTTGTTTTGTCTTGAGGAGGCCTAGTTCATTAGGATGTTTCATGTAGAGATGCTTCTTGAATGGTTGTATGTGCACCTATGATTTTTCTACATGTTGTGGAAGGCATGGCATATTGATTGATGAAATTTTTCCAACTTGTTTTTCATTAGCCTAAGTGATTTTTCTTCAACTAGAAGTTTGTTAGAGATGTGAAGTCACATCTCTAACAATCTCCCACTTGTCTTCACATCTCTAACAAGTTTTGCTATAATTATATACTTTTTTCTAAGATATTCATTCCAAGAATAATTAAGAAAAACATGCCTCTCATCCTTAAAAAGAGTATGGCCTACATATCCTACATGCATGGTTTAATTTAAAAAATCTATGGTGACCTCAATAACTTGCATGTAGGGTTGGAATTTTTAAAATTTTAGTAGGCATCTACTAGACACTCATCAATTGTATAAAAATGGCAGGATATATTTTCTTAGTTTTAAAAGATTATCATTAGTATTTAAACAATTTAAAATTATTTATTATTTAAAGTTAGAATAAACAATACAGGTTTATTTGCATAAATATAATATACTATAAAAATTTATTATAAAATAAAATCAACATTAAATATATTATTATTAACCTATTTTATAATAAAAGAATAAAAATTATAAAATATATTTAAATATCTACTTATTTTCTTAATTAATTTTTTATTTAGTTTAAAGTTAAGTGACACCTTTTGAAACTTGAAAGATTCATATTGATACTTTTAAAAAAAATTAGTATTTTCATGGCACTTCACATTAAAAAAGTCAATGAAATTTAAGCCAAAATCATCAAAAGGCATCTCAGAAGAGAGCCTAATTCCAACCCTGCATACATGTCATTAAGAGGTAATATATTTGAATGTCATAAAGAGGTGACATATTTAATAACCTAGAAATAGAAATGTCATTTATTCATAAATCAATTAATCATGAAAGTTCTACACATCCATAGGTAACATATTTAGCATTTTTATATGCAATTTAAATAAAATAAAGTTCACAAATTACAATTTTGTACTTAAACATATACCATTCAAAAAGAATTAGAAAGTAGGGTCATTGAAATGTTTTTAAGAATGTGAAAGTGTAATATTCTAATATTTTAGTGGGTAAATGATTAGTAGAGAACCTATGCATGTTTTTGTGTCTCATCATCTACATGAAAGTGAAAAAATATGAACCTTTAGGTTTTTACTAGAAATTGGAAACTTAAATCTAGACATTTTTATTATGTCCAAAAAATTGCAAAGGATTTTTTGGATGGTTACAATGCCTCAACATAGTGTTAAAAAAATTTGAAAATATCATTAATATAATGCCCTAAGGATATAGGGTCAATGTGAAAGAAAGAAATCAATAGATTTCAATTCATAGTATAATTCAATCAAATGTGAGCCAAAGATGGGCAAAATAAAAAATATGTTCTTCAACTTCTATGCTCTTTTTGCATAGTCTAAAAATATGCTCTTCTCTTAGTAAATTGATCAGTGACCTATCTTAATAAGGAAATGATGAGAGATCATTCTTGCATTTGCAATTTGATTCCTTAAATTAATAAGAAAAGTTAAGAATAAATATTTTTGAGTAATAGATACCAAACCTCCTCTTAATAGAATGTAAATAAAAAATTTTTTCCTCTAATGTGTTCAACCAAACTTTATCCAAGACTTTTTTTCTTTTATAATTTCTCGAAAGAGCCTTTTGTTTAAAGGAAGATCCTCTATAGTAATATTCCATGACTAAAGTCATAATTTTTCTTGATGCAACCATCCATTTTCTTGTGCAGCATTTATTATCTCCTTAGCATATTTAACTTCCTCCATGTGGCTTAATTTCTAAGTATAAGCAATAAATTGACAAAGGGCTTCAACTTCAAGAGGAAGCAAATCTACTTTTAAAAGTAAGATATCATAAGAAGTCTAAATTTTCACTTAAAATTCACATGCAAGAAACTATTTATAAACATGCTCTAAATTTTTCCAATTATTTGTAGAATGAGAAGGTCCCTAAGCAACACACCCATGTAATAATATAGGTTAGACAAGACTACGAAAAAGTTTCTTTCTAATCTCCAAAGCTAAAATTTGTTTCTTGCTACAATTATTTCTTACAGCAAATAAAGTTAGCATGCCACCTAAAACTCTTTAAGAAATAAGGATATTCCAACTATAAATATTGGCAAATTCAACTTCCAAATATTTATAGGATTCACATATATCAAGCCTTTTTTTCTCTAAGGAAAAAATTGTAATTTCTATTTTTAGTACCACAAACTAAAATTTTAGTCTTATCAATATTAACTTTCATACCTAAATGGTTACAGTAGTTATGGAGAATTTGAAAAATATAATTTAATCATAAAGCTAATTTTTCAATCAAGGCCACATCATTTGAAAAGAGAGGCATATTCAAAAATAATCCATTCAATAACATACTATGATTAGAGGCATATTAGATCCATTCTGCAAATTCATATATAAATATACCAAAAAAGGTAGGGGACAAAGGACAACCTTGTTTACCTCCAACCAAGCTATTGATAATTATTCATTCTCTAGTAATATTATCTTCAATAAGAATGTTAACCATCTCATAGATTCTTTTAGCAGCAAAAAGGAGATCTAGTGAAATGTTAATGCTATCCAATCTCTTTCAAAGTTTATCTTGAGTAATAGAATCATAAGGCCTGGAAAAATCAACAAAACAAATAAAAGTTATATGGTTGGACCTTTCTTCTTTCCCTACATAATAATGCAAAGTTATTCGATGGTCTATAGTAGAATGATTCCTCCTAAAGCTTGCTTGTGACTAAACATGAAGACCTTGCATTTCTGCCCATTAACTCATTTAATTCCCCAAAATAGTACCCAAAAGATTACTAAAAAATGAATTCATTAAAATCAGCTAATATTTATTAAGATATATCTTATTTCTTTTTTTGAAAAGCAACATTGCTTAACTAGAACACTAAGAACAATCCAAACCATGTTGAAGTCCTTTATAAAGAAGATTGTAAATTTTTTTCATATTAATGGATCACCCCATTTAAGAAGCTTTGCATATAGTCCATTAACATCAACATATTTTCATTCCTGCAAAAACATGATCAAGGGATAACTCAAGAATACTAAATTTATCTTGCATAGTCAAGGGAGCCTCTTAATTTAAAAGGTTATTGAAGAAAGTTTGAATAGTAGCTAAGAAAAAACCCCAACCATGTTGTCTATCTTGAAATAAATTCCAAAATCTCTTTGTATTTGAGTGAAGCTCATGAATCATTCTTTCTTTCTCTTCTTTAATGAACTTCCTTGTTTTAAAACAAATAAGCTTTCTATATTTCTTGAGCATTAAAACATCAAAATGTAAAGCTATAACATCTTTACGAGCTATCAAACAACCCACATCAAAACAAGGTTTTCTACAATCAAGATTCTTCTTAATCTATACCTGTAGACAAAAGAACATTAGTAAAATCTACCTCATTATCATTATTTCCTAACATATTAGCTACTCTTGTTCGAAAATCCTAATGAAGGTATTTTATGAGACAATGGGTTCTGCATTTCTTGAAATGAGTATGACAAATTGAAGTAACAATAGTGAATTTTAGGTAATTATGATGAGATTTTGGAAGTTTTCCCCCCACTTGAAAGTTTTTTTCTGCATCTATATTTTCATGAGTAGACAAGAGAAGATCAATGCAAAAGTTACCTTAGTGCCTAGTAAAAGTGAAATAAAAGGAGGAAGGAAATTTGTTGATACTATTAAGGATTAAAAAATTAAAGAAATGACCCCACTCTAAGAAATGAATATCCCTTTGATTTCTACTATGATTAATAGATGTTCTTTTATGAACTAAATAAAGCTCTTCATTAAAGTTTAATTGAGAATTTCAAACAAGCCTTTAAATTTGACTTTGTCTAACATGAGTGATGAATCGCGGTTTGCTAGGCCCCAATATCGGGTATGTGATATCGCATCCTAGATACAATATTGTATATGTGATATCATGATTCTTATGTTATCCTATAAATACAACACTCAAGTGCATAGTTGATATTTTTTAGTAAAGTTCTTTTCTTTCTAGTTTTTTCTTGGTAGTTTAGTTTTTAGTTTTTAGTTTCTTTCTTTCAAGCTAGTTATTCCCAGTGCCTACCTACAATGTGAGATTTGTAATTGCATAACATCTTTGTTCGAGTATGATGTACTTGGACACGTGCATGACTAGCAATAAAGATCAAGATTACTTTTATCATTGCAACATTCACTTAGATTAATTTTTGTTATTTTAATTATTTAATGCCTTCTTTAGTTAATAGTTCGATTTCCTGTTATTTACTTTTCCTGTCATTAAGCGAAATTTGTATTTATTTTTCCTGTCATTAAGCGAAATGTGTACACCTTAATCATGAGTGTTTGAGTGTGAATACGTGGCATGCCCAGTAGTAATCCCATAAAGTCCAAGACATGTACAGACGATTAAGGATGGATACCACTTCCATAGGTTAATTTAGGTTTTTCTTCCATTATTAGTTTAATCAATTTATCTTTTCTATTATCAAGAGTAACGTAGAATTAGGACAACATCATATGCCTCACTCTAGACTAAACAATACGTGACAAAGCTACTACTAGTCCAGGTGGGAAGACAGTGAATTGTGATCAACATATAACTATCTAGGTGCCACAACTAGTCCATCCCCGGAGTTCAACTAGATCGTGTGTACACACTTGTATTTGTATGGTTGAGCATAGTGGTACCTCATCACTCATCATTGGTGCCATTGCCAAGGATGGTGCTAGTTATCTATATTAGTTATTGTTGATGCGTAAATTTTGGACACGCGAACACTTGTGAAAACTCGTTTTAGAAGACTATCGCCTAGGGCGCCTCCCGTATAGGTACGGAAACCCGGGAATAGTCTTAGCTGGAAAGGGCAATGTGACAGAACTTTTAATAACAATATTTAAAACAAAATAAAACAAATAAAAGCTTAGATTTGATGTTGGAAACTTAAAATAATCTGGGCAATTTGCAAAATGATGAATAATTCAAATATTCAAATTTTATATGTCCCGCTGTTGCAGATGCAAGTGGAGTGGCGAGCGACGTAGCAGGCAACGGGAGTAGCAATGCGGCAGCAAGCCAAACAGAGGGGCGGCGACAGCAAAGCGAGGTGTAGCAAGCAGAAAACAGTGACACGGCAAAGGCAGCACAACGTCAGCGACGGGAGCACAGAGGGTGGTGGCAAGCGTAGAGGCCACGTGCAGCAGTGCGGGGGATGCACAGCAGAAACAGCAACACACGCAACGCGGCAGCGAGACAGTAATAGGTCGCTGTTTCGCGTGCGATTGGGGCAGAGAAGGAAAACCAACGGCGGCAGCAGCAGAAAACAGCACGGTGGCAGGCAGCGCGGGAGTCAGCGATGCGTGGTGGCAGTGGAGACAGCGCAGCGGGCCACGTGGGAGAGACAGCATGGCGATGCAGTAGATACGGGACAGCAGGGGCGGCAGCAGAGAATGCGTGGAGTAGTAACGCAGCAGACAGATGGCGTCAGCGGGAGCAGCGGCGGGTGAACCAGCAACGGCAGCGCAGCAAGCAGGCCACGCAGGGTAAACAGCACCGACAGGGTTAGCGTTGCTGCAGGCGTGGGCGGCGGTGGAGAAAAATAGCGGCGGGTGGAGAAACGGACAGCAACGGCAGCGACGAGGACGGAAATGTTGCAGAGGTGGCGGTCGAATAGATGGCGGCCAGGGCTGCAGACAGTAGCAAAATAGAAAACCGCGGGCACTTCACCTTCTGGTGTGGCTGAGGGAAGGGTGAAAACTAGCAGCGGCGAGAGACCGAACAGAAGGCGCTGCAGGCGGCAGCCGATCTTCCTGCAACCTGCAAGAGAAGCGCTTTCCTCCCAAAATCCACCCCCCTTTCGACGTGCTCCTCCCTCCCTGTTTATAGCGGCGGGTGGAGAAACTGAAACCTAACCCTAAGTTTAATTTTATTTAATTTTTATTTTTAATTTTAGAATTTTATATTTTATTGTATATATTTTTATTTTTAATATTAAACTAGTTCAACAAGGCCCCATGCCTAGTATGGGTGAAAGTTGGCCTCAACAGTTATATTACACAAGATCATTGTAAAAGGGTATTAACGATATATCTTTTGAGGAGTATTCTAACACACACCACAAATTGACAACAATGTCTCACTCACACAAAAATGATTATGAATTGTATAGCACACCTATTCATTGAAGAACTAACAAAATATACAATGAAGAAGATTGGAGTGATCCACCTTATGAAGGAATTTTTCATGACCATGGCCACCCTAACAACACTCAAAGACTACATTCATCTAAGGCAGAAAATCCTGAAGAAGATGACATCAGTCCTAAACTAGGGGAGGCCTCAAGGCCTAAGACCTCCTCAATACTTAGAAATGAGAAATCAAGGGACCTTGAGGAACATTATAGAAGCCATGGCTATTCTACCAGTTCCTCCTTTTCATCTTCCCCCTCAACTTCTATGTCTAGTTCGAATGAAGATGAACGTAGGTATAGAGATAGAGCTCCATAAAAGGGTCAAAATAAAAGCAAAAATTGAACCCACGGACATACTCAAGGTCATCAACATGAACACAAGAACCATTGATCAAATAGAGATCTTAATCATAACTTTTTTGATGATGATAAATGCCTATTAGGCCCTAAAAGCCTAATGCACCTCACAAAGGCCATTAAGATATCTCACAGGCATCCTAAGAAGAGTCGACTACCTAAGCTTGACCTGAATAATATTTCAAAATTTGCAAGAGGCTATGATTCAGATCTACAACATCATTTACAAGCCCTCCATGATGCTTATGTGCTCAAAAATGTGAACAATAAATGGCAAAATCTTAAGCTCTTTCCTAGGACACTAATCGATAAAGCTAAAGTGTGGTATAGATCATTGGAACCAAATTCAATCAGACAATGGTCAACCATGTTAGAACTTCTCAATAAGAGATACTAGACCTATGTGCAAGTGTTCGCCTTAAGGAGACAAATCCAAATATGGAAAAAAGAACAAGAACCCTTGGACATGGCCTTAGATAGATACTATGCCTTACTAAATAAATGTCCAAGTCATAGGTTCTCTGAGAAAGAGCAAATACTCCACATTATAAATGGGCTTAGCAATGAAACAAGGGTGAACCTTGGAAAGTATGCCTAAGGACAACTATATAAGCTCCAAGCCCACCAAGTCAAAGAACTAATAGAGTGTCTAGAGAAAGAAGAGAGAGAATTATCTAAATCGGAGAATGCCAAAGCATTTGAGCGGGACCCAACTCTAGAAACAACAAAGGTTTGGAACTACAAGGAAGAGGAAGCAACCAATTCTAAAAGGGTGATATAGTTCCAACCTTTTCCAATATAGAAATTAATAGATGAAATTAAGGCAAATCATAACAAGATGATTGTATGGGCAAATAAACAAAGTGTGAACTTAGAAGACACTATGAGGGAGAGGGTCATCCAAAATAAACTTGGCAATAGAAACAAACAAAGGGCACATAAATAAAAAATAGTTAAGAACATTGTTCAGTAATTGGGGAGAATGGCTAAGGGTAATGAGGCCAAAGGCTCAACTATAGATAATGAGGATGGATGTGATGTCTATTTATATGACCATCCAAAGGGTCATTACCTAGTCTTATCACATCTATATGAGCATCGGGTAGGGATGTTACATCCAAAATTCGTACAAAGGTATTGATTTAGGCGCATCCCTATTCCACAAGGTAATTATGGAAAACCTTATAACCCATTGTACTATCCTAAGGGAAGCTATTATCGGCCTCAACACTTTGCTCCATTGTAGTGGCAAAACTCGCAGGTGTGGGGGAGGCCACCATCTAGCCAGCCACATCCTCCCTGTTTGCCAAAACCAAACATCTACTATGTTCAACATCTTGTTTCTCCAACCAGTTCTGAATCCTCTATCTCCAATCACCGTTATCACTCTCCCGAGTACCATTGACCTGTGTCTTCTCCTGAGGAATCACCACCTCATACTTCTCACACTTCTTCTCACCCTCGATATTCTCATCCTTCACCTCCTTCTACACCACCATCAGATGTATCAGATGGTTCTACACCACCATGCTAACCAATATATGTAATTTGTGTTGATGTTATTAATGAAAATAGATTCCCTATGTAACATTGGAAGTGTCCCTTCTTTAAGCATGGATGTAGGAAGAAGAATCACACTTCCGAACCTACTCCACCCTCTAAACTAGCCTAAGGTCAACTTGGTGCCACACCTTCCTTAGCTCCATCAATAGCCCCTGTCACTATACCCAGGTCGCCACCTCACACTCCAACATCCACATGATCTAGTGAATTCACCAANGCCACCTCACACTCCAACATCCACATGATCTAGTGAATTCACCAATGTGAAGGGACACACTAATCCATGCATACTACCATATAGTCAAGGGTGCCATGGTGGGCTAGATTTCCCTCATAATGTACACACACCATCTAACCTACCCCACTATGCTTTCTATAATCATGTGTGTGATCAATAATTTCTCTACCCAGCCACCATACCACCAATAGACACCTAGTGGCTGGAGCATGAAGGGTTCCTAACATTTCATACATGCATGGATCCTATTCATTCACTTATTAATCCTAGCCACAACCAAATGTTTAGTCATAGGGGTCACCCCCCATTCTAATTTCCAAGATTCTTAAGTGTTATTTTATTTTTTTTACAATTTTTTGTCAATTCTCTATTTCTTTTACTTTTTCTAATTGTTGTTTTTAATTTTCCAATGTAATCTCAACCATGAATAAGTTGATCATGTTGTCCATTAAGGTGAGGTTTTTCTCTATGTTGCCTAGTCATAAGAGACTAATTATTCGGACACTGATACCATGACATCCATCCACCTATTCCATTAATAAGAGGTTTGTGCTCTATTCATGATAGTAATATTTTTCATCATCCAACTATAAATAAGTTGATAATCATTGTGTTTGCAGAGACGAGTGAAAGACTAAGGTGGAATGACAAAAGTGTGACATCAAGGGGATTCGTAGATTCTCTTTGGCTACTTCCATATGTTCTATCATGTTGCCAAGGTTGTAACTATATCCTTGTATATCTAACAAAAAATGGAAGTAAGAGCAACTCAAAATGGCGCTAAATAAGCTTCTGTGGGTCCCACTGGAAAGACATGTATCCATGCCTAAAGGTAGGTGATTTCATAGAGCCATAAAAAACAAAACAAAAATAAATAATAATAATAATAATAAAAGTGTGCCACCATGATGCTCTTCCCTTGAAAAAAATGCCAAGTAATGTTACTCCTTGCAACTCTGGTAGACTTATGGTTGTTTGTCGATGCGATGAAGCAATGTGGTGTCATTGTAATGTGGTATGGACTTGGGCTAAAACTTGGAAAGCTAGACACATGGTTATTTAACCACTAACCACACACAAGATTCCATTGTGACCATCATTAGAAACCTCATGCCTCTATTTCTATGATCCCTTCTACAGTCCATCTCATCTTGTTGTCCAAATGTTCATAACTTGTGGTTGGTGTAATGTAGAGTTATTATCTCAACTCAGTGGTTCTAACATGTGTGTTTTGTTCACAAGTATATGTTGCATTCAACTTCTCTAGTGCCCATAGACATTAGAGGTGTGGTTTCACAAGGGCATCATAGTCTAGAGCCTACTTTGGGGAGGACCCACTTATCTAACTTTCTAACTTGTCGCTATTGCACATGACCACATTATTTTACACCCTCTGACTACTCACCTAAGAAAACTATCCTTTCCCTTATCATTTTAGTCAATCATTCCCCAACAATTACTATACACCCTTCATCCAAGCCCCTTTTCACAAATTCTAATATATGACTCCACCAAGACACAATTCTGGTACCTTGAAATTAATTTTTTAAATATCCCAAACCTTCCAATTTAATCTCAAATCCTTCATTAAATATTGAAAATTCATTATTTCCACTCAGTCCTTGCATTCAGTGCATGTTAGTGGGGACACAATATCATGTACATGATATTGCGTTCGACCCGATATTGCGTATGTGATATCAGGTATGCGATATCAGGTCTTGCCTACCTATATATAGTTATGATCCCACCTACTTCAACATTAATTTCCTTCATTTTCCACTAGGGGAGTTGTTGAAATTTTCCTTTGTGACTTAGAGCTTTACCTCTCCATCTTCCAAGTGCAATATCTAGCTCCCTAACATTCCGATTTCAATTTTGTCTAATCCTATTTGAACCTGAAGTGTTCCACTTAGTCATGGGGGGGTACTATAATAGGAAGTGCACATAATTTTTTTTGGAAATTTCCTATCATCAAAATGATATCATAGGGGTAAGAAATTCAATATTTACTAAAGAAACATTTTATGTTTAAATGCCAAGTTAATTTTCATCAATCACCCAAGCCATCCAAACGATTGTAAGTGCCACATGAAAAGAAATTAACAAAACCCAACGATGTAAGGTCAACAATAACACCTTTTGGAGCCACTTCTTGTAAATATTTCTAACTCTAAAATCACATTATGTAATTATGGACTATTAACTAAGGTAATGAGTAAGGTATGAATTGATAAAAATTTCTCTACACAACCTTAGTAACAGTTGATCTTTGTGTGATTACAGATGGTCCCAAAAAGAGGAGATCGAGTAGGACCTTCACAAGGAGTAGCTAAATGCCTGAGAGGAGGCATAGGCCAAGGACCTCATGTAGAACATGTAGAGAAGAAAGCACACTCATTTAGCATTCATTAGGAAACCCCTGTAATAGTGAAATTTGGCCATGCAGAAGGTGGAGAAGTCAAAGCCCCAAAATTAGGGCAACATCTCACATTATCCCTAGAATGTCTCCAAGCCATTCAGAAGAAGTCCACCTTCTTAGCTATGATCATGAAGCTCAATTTCAGGCCTTTCACCAAGTTTGCCCCCGAACCAGTGAAGACTCAACTTAAGGCATCTCCATTATGGCCCATTCTCTCAAAAAATGATGACTGATATTTGGGTAAGACATATCAATTTTGGCATGCCAAGGAAGAAGGTACCATTGCCAATGTAGGTAGCATTCTTATTGATTTCTCTACAAGGGCAATTGCAAAGGTCTTGAATCTTCCAAATGAAGGACCAAAGGTTACTCATCTATCCACTCGCTCAAACATGAATGTAAGAAAGTTATGGTTGAAACGGGCTTACGACAAAGAAAATAAAGCTTATGGAGAATTGACCCTAGAAGAGAGGATTTACTTCAAGATCAACACTTATCACATTTTCCCCATTGAAGACTTAAATAGACTATCTACTTATGTGTCGTGAGGTAGTGCAATTTTGATGGAAAAATTTAATGCAAACTTGCCCCATTTATATTTGATGGAAATACTAAGGAAATTTGAAGAAAGAAAGATAGGGAAGCTTACCTTGCCTTTTCTTTGTCTCATCAAAAAGATGTGTAAATGTGCTAGAATTTTGGACTATACAAATGATGTTCTTAAAAAAGTCCAAAATGCTTCGTATGCTAAACTACTCAAACTGCCAATGCCAAGGAGAGACATTGGCAAGCAATCAGAGCAAGAAGAAGAGTAAATGGTTGGACCCACTATGCCTCAAACAATAGGGCCTAGCCAACAATAGGAAGCAGGGCCCATCACACAACCCACAAGCCAGCAAATCCAAAAATTGCCACTATCACAATAGGACTATCAACCGTCCATTACTCACCTCAAAACCATTGCTAAGATGGTCGGTTGGGGGAGTTGTGATGTCAAAAATTTATTTAGGGTCATTAACAATGTCATTCAGCCCACTGTTTTAGCTAACCCCGCGAGTGGACACATCTCGTTAATTTTAGGAGGAGAGTCCCAGTGGTCTCAATAGATCTCTGGGAATGCTACATCCTTCCAAGTCAAATTAGAAACTAGTGAAGGTGCCACAATTGTGATCACGTAGCACTAGGATGCAGCAAGCACAATAGAGGTGATCGTACACTACATCAAAGAATCTTTTAATATCCTTGTTGTGCCACCAACAGATTTCATGAGAGCACATGATGCTCAAGTTTTGGCCATTTTCTCAATGACTCCTATAGAACATGAGGATATTTTGGATCACTTGCTACAAATAGGACAAGTCATGACTTCCTTGTTTGACATCCCTCAAGATGTCATATCAGCACAATCAGACCTCATTTCAACTAAAGGAAAATTAGTCATGGCTGAAGTTAGGACTGAGCATGCTGAAGCAGAGCTTCAAAGACTACAAGAAAAGCTCGTCACCCTACAAGCTGAATGAAGAGATCCTTCCCAATACATCACAACTGACCAATTGGATGTTTTTAGAAATGAACAACTAAATAAATTGTTGGAAGAGAATAAAAAGGTGTCAAGGGAGAAAGAACAAGCTGATTGGGATGCTTTCAAGGCACAAGCTCAAACATAGGCACATGCTAAGGCTCTCAAGATCCTACAGGAGGAGAATAAATAGCTTACTACTGAAAATATTTAGTTGACAAAAATTGAGAAATACAAGAATGTTCTCAAAGAAAGTTTTCAATAGATGCAAGAACAATTAGTATAGGTCAACCAAGATATGAATCGCTTAGCTAGGAAAAATAAAACCCTTTCTATGGAGGAGGTCCATGCCATCCGTCAAAAGACAAGAGATCAGTGCTTGGCAGAATGAGGCCAAGAAGCATGAGAAGTTGAAACAGCACTTCCATGATCAGGTGGGATGTATAAAGAAATAATCAAAAAGGTGATCCATATGGCTAAGACTTACATTAACTCTTTCAATGCTCAACACACTAACTGGCAAGCCATATTGGATACATATGCCTTTTCCCACCAAGTGGAACTGAAAAGTCAGGACCTATAGATTCAAGACTTAACGAAGTACATGGAGTTGGAAAATCTACAATATGCCAACTTAGCCATGTTAACAACAAGGCACCTAAGAAATGAGCTTGAGAAATAGGTAGCCACCACTTATGCTAAGTATGAGACAGATTTTGCCAAACATAAGAAAATGTTGCAAAAATTAGAAATTGCAAACTATGAATTAGAAGTGGTCAAAGCAAGCTACCACAATCAAAGAGATATAGCAGCAAATTTAGTTTGACAGATTACCATGAATTACAAGATAAAGCTAGAGCCTATAAAGAGGAATAATGGCAATTTGCTGCATGGTATGTCAAAGCGAACTAGATGTTTCCATAGGTTCCATATCTGTGGGAGGTGCCAGCTCCATCAAACATTGGGACATCAGCATAGACTGTGCATGATCCTTAAATGGAAGAAGAGAAATTGCAAGTGCTTCTCACACATCAGCAATCTCAAAAGCCTACAATACTAGACAAAGGAAAAGCACCAATGGAGGAGCCACCACCTTCGAGAACCACATGAGTTCCAACATTTTGTATCTTGTGTTTTGTGTCCAAGTTTTGTGTTTCCCATACTGCAGCATGATTAGTCAATAGTAGTCAATAATCCCATACCTTCATAATGTTTTGTAAGAGGCTTGTTTCTCATTGTATTAACTTGAGGACGAGTTTTTATTCAATCATGGGGATATGATGAATCGCAGTTTGCCAGGCCCCAATATCGGGTACGTGATATTAGGTACACAATATCATAGCCTAGATACGATATCATATATGTGATATCGTGATTCCTATGTTAGCCTATAAATACAACACTTAGGTGCATAGTTGACAATTTTTAGTGAAGTTCTTTTCTTTCTAGTTTTTTTTTTTTTGGCAGTTTAGTTTTCAATTTTTAGTTTCTTTCTTTCAAGCTAGTTATTCCTAGTGCATGCCCATAGTGTGACATTTGTAATTGCATGGAACCTTTGTTCAAGTGTGACGTACATGGACACATGCATGACCAGCAATAAAGATTGAGATTACATTCATCATTACAACATTCACTTAGATTAATTTTTTTTGTTTTAATTATTTAATGCCTCTTTAGTTAACAGTTCAATTTATTATTATTTACTTTTCCTATCATTAAGCAGAATGTGCACGCCTTAATCATGAATGTTTAAGTGTGAATATTTGGCATGCCCAATAATAATCTCACAAAGTCTAAGACGTGTATGAATGGTTAAGGATGGATACCATCGCCATAGGCTAATTTAGGTTTTTCTTCCATTATTAGTTTAATCAATTTATCTTTTCTATTATTAGGAGTAACATAGAATTATGACAACATCATATGCCTCACTTTGGTCTAAACCATACGTGACAAAGCTACTACTAGTCCAAGTGGGAAGACAGCAAACTACAATCAACGTATAACTGTCTAGGTGCCACAACTAGTCCATTCGCGGAGTTCGACCAAATCACTCGTACACACTTGTATTTGTATGGTTAAGTGTAGGGGTACCTTGCCACTCATCAATGAGCATTAAAATCCTTGCAAAGAAAAACTTTACCAAGCCTATAGAATTCTGCAACATCTTAACCCAAGTATTGAAAAGGATGCTATCATGAAAGATTAGTAGAATTATAGATAGATGAATCCCTCAAAGAAAAATAACAAAAAGCAATATAAAGTACCTTTGAACTGCCTTGAACTTGAACCCACAAACATTGGTTATTATCATCAACTTTGTGCACCTTAATGAACTAATCTCTAGACTTCTTAATTAAACAAGCAATTCCACTAGAAGATCGACCCCTCACCTTGGAATGATGATTTCTAACAAAAATGATATGGAAGCCTGAAATACATACAATAAAAGAATTTTCTTCTTCCCAAGTTTCAACAAAAATAAATAGATCAAAATCACTAAAGAAATGATTAGTATCTAAAGTGCAATTTTAAGGAAACTAGATGTAATAGAATAAAATCCCTATTTTGGGGGATTTGACCTCTTTTTGATGACTGCAACATATTTATAGTTGAAGTAAGCAATTTTATCTTCAACACAAGCTTGTTTATATTTCTACCATTCTTCCTGCTTTTTGCATATGCTTTTTTAGTCATATCTTCATTAATCTAAATGTTCTATTGTTTTAAGATACTTCTATTATTCCAAACCTTATTTCTTCCACAGCAATTAGCAAACTTAACAATAATCTGTTGAGGTTTATTCTCCTTAGGACCAAGTCTATTTGCAGTAATTAACAAGGTAGAAAAAATGTGCATTTGTTTCATAAAGAAATCTAGCATGACATACAAAAGATCATCACCCTGTCTTTCTGGAATTCCTACAATTCAAAGATTCTGAATTTTGTCATGTTTTTTTTCATTTCCACACATTTTCTCAATAACTACTTCTAAGCTTGAGTGAGTAGTACTTATTTTTGAGACTACAGAGTATCCATATTTATCTTAACTTGAGTTCCATCAATATTTGACAATGAATCTTTTTACTCTACAATGGTTGGAATAGTTTATACCTTTTTTACCACAGTTTCAACCATGGATTCCAATTGCATAATTCTAGATGCCATAGAGTTTAAAGTTGTAGCCATGTTATTCCATTCCTCATGAGAAATCTCTTGTCATTGAAACCCTACTTCTTGTAGTTCCTGAAACTACTTAAAATGGAATATGTTGCTTTTTTGGCCTTGGTATACAAGGCACCAAATCTTAAATCACTGAAAGCCCAAATTAGATTTACGATCCACCAAGTTACCCAAATCGTAGAATCGCCAAATGCCAAATCATCGAGCATTGGTTGGGCCAAGATTGAGGGAAGAAACGCGAAGACAAACAAGAAGTTGCGTGGGCAGTCAAAAAGAAAGAAAAAAGAAAGAAAAATGCTCACCACTCAATAATGCCGGCTTTCTGTTTTACTGAAACCAACGCAGGAGACAGAGAAAGACACAACGATGCACCCGGTCAACAAAGAGATTCCGTACACAGTTACAAAAAACCACCGCATTTTGCAGCCAAAGAAACGACTGTAGCGCAACTGCAAGGTAAGCTAAGCTAAATAGCTAAGCATTTTTCATTTTTTGCAGTAACAGATGAGCTTGAAGAAGAAGAAGAGAAGAGGAAGAAGAAAGCGTGCGAAGAAGGAGCCGCGACAAAGGACAAAGGTCGTGGATGATGATACGCTACGGCAGAAAATAATTGGTATGTCGTTATGGAGGCCATCATTGTGACAATGATGGCCTGGCGTGTTCTGAAGATGTGTATTGCTAATGCTAGTAGTCCTGTACTGTACACAGTAGCACGTACATGAACTCTACAGTAGACAGTCTACAAACCCCGTGACCCTGATCACTCAAAAGCTGTAACGTGACCACTGTGGACCCTTCCGCTTTAGAGTCGTCGTCGTCGTCGTCGTCTTTTAACACTAACACTGCACACAGTTGATTGATAACATTTTTTGTGTTGATTCTCGTTTCTTGTTCGAAAATCCTCCTGGTAATAAATAGATACAGTAGATCCGACTGAATGCTGTCCTCCCCTACAGTCTGCAGAAAATCAAAACTAACTAGATGATCGCAAAATTTAAACTAAATTCATGTTCCAGTTTGAATACTCCCATTTTATCTCAGCCGAGTTTAACAGTAATTAGGACTACGATTATATTATCATCTTTTTCAGTAGCATATACTATTATATCCACAGCAATGTTAATTTTCCCGGTTCAACTATGTTAGTAATTTTAATAATCAAAACTTGGTTTGTACACAGAAATCAAAAAACTGAATTCGGTTTTCGTAGGGTAAAAGCATGAAGATCAGGAACTGGAAGTGCATTTTTTATTAACAAATTTGAAAAATTCTGATCTTCGAAAGGATCTTGATAATAATAAGAAAACTTGACTCAATATTAGCAGCATGGTAGATTAGGTTAAATCTACCATCCTTGGAGTTTGAAATTGGAAACCTGTCCAAGGCTTTTTTTTGGCCACTTGCCTAACAAAGTTCAATAATTAACAGGCTCAGTTTAAACATGAACGAGACGGCCGCAGGACATTGCCATGAGCAAAACTGCGGCCTCTTCATCTTCGTCTCTTGCAAAGACTCTCTTGAACCTTGCTGCTGCTGCAGAGGGATTTGACCCGTCGACCTGGGTCTCTTTGTCTCCAAGAAGAAGTGGAGATTTGTTAATTTTTCTCCACGAAGTTGGACTGCTCCTCCAAGATTCTGGGAGGACAATTTTGCTTCTTTTGTTGTGCTGCAGCTTGGCTTCTGCTGAGTGCGATTTCCTTTTGGTCACGGAGGAGGAGGCGGTGGTTGTATGGGAGTGGGAGTGAGAGTCTCCCAGAGCTGCCAGTGCACGCCTGGCCTTGCGATATCTGATGCCGCAGGCGTTGCAGAGCGACTGCATTGTTTCACAGCAGCAAAGCAAAACATATGGCAGGCACATCAGACACATTTTCTCGTCAGAATCCGTCGGTCCGTGATGGTTTTGCATTTCCACACACGGGACAGCGATGCAGCAATGCAGACACAATTTAGTTTTTAATTTGCAAAAGTTTCTCAAACGAAAGAGTAATTCAGATCAAAGATTTTATATCGTATCATGCAAATAATTGTCACTCAAAGTTTCAACAGCTAGCATCCGGACTGCAGAATGCAGAGTGCAGTTGACCACTGGAATTTGCTGGTTTCGATGGAAAAAAAAAATGTTAAGGGACGATAAAAAGAAGTCAAGGATGTAATTCCCTGTTTTCGTCAGCTAGAGCTGAATGAGCTTCGTCACTTTTGCAGGGATCTGAATTCGGTGGTGGTTGACGAAATTTGTCTGAAATTTATCCCAGTTAAAAATGTCACAATCGCCAGGCAGCTACAGTTGTACGCGTTGTATCTTCTTTGTCAGGTTTAGTACTACAGCGTTGCTTTTGTCTATAATTTATTGCAACTTTTTTGCAGTCGTGTAGGTCTTGGAAACTAATATTTCTAAGACAAGGAGCTCTTCTGCAGCAGAAATGACGCTAGAACAACCGTGATCGTGGGAGTTAAAACCATATTCACGACACGTCGGAAGTCAAAGATGCGGAATCAATCCAGACAGAAACTACAAGCAAAGACACAAGCACTAAGCCAATGCAGGCATGGAAAACACCAAAACGATAATCCTTCCTGAAAATACCAATCAAGGGAAACAACAAATTCTGAAGAGATTTTGTAAAACAAAGATACGCTATCAATTCCAACAAGAAGAACATCCCCCCAAAAAAGGAAGAACGCAAGAAAGGAAATACGACCTAAATAACCCCCAAAACGATAATTCTAAGCGAAAATGCTAGCGAAATCAAAGAAATAAGAAATCTCGAACTAGTTTCTACGTTTCTTTGAATCAAACGATGGAAATTCTAGATACAGATGAAGAAACTAAGCATGGAAGAGAAACGGAGCGCATACAGTACGTACCTTGGGTCCCTGAGGGCCGCTACGCCAGAGAGGAGTTTTGGAGGTTTTGCAGTCGACGCAGAAGCGGACGATATTCCTGCAAGAAGATGAAGATGCCACCGACGCAGAAGCAGCAAAGTTTAAGTCCATCACATGAATCTCCGGCGACTGAGACTGAGCCTGAACCTGAGCCCGAGCCTGAGCCTGAGCCTGAGCCTGAGGTTTCGAGGCCGAATTGTGGTTGAACCAGATGCTGCTTCCCACTCCGACTGGCTGCCTTTCTCCTGCGCCGGCGGAGATCCAGCGGTACAAAGAACCAGCTCCATCGCCATCACCTCCTGTTCCTGCTCCTGCTCCTGCAGCTGCGGATAAATAGTCGTGGAAACGGATTTGGGATTTATCAGAGTCACAATTTTGGCCGGCCACATCCTTCTCGTCGTTGGCGGCTTTGGATTTGGCGTTGGCGTACAGGCTTGAGCTCAGGGTAGGGTTATGCCTGTGCGTATGATTATGGTGGTGGTGATGATGCCATGATAGTGAAATCATTTGGAGATCATTTTGGATCTTTGAAGCATGATCCGGACCGTCAGATTCTGCGCCTCCGCCCAACGTGGTGAGCGTAGTGGTGTCGTAGCTGTGCAGCGACAGCTCCAATCTGCAGTCATGCTCCTCCTCCGCTGTTGCCGGCATCATTTTGTGATCGCTGGATGATCTTCACTCTTGATGTTGCTGCTGCTGCTGCTACTATACTTGAACTGCTTGAATTTTCTCCTTGCACCGCCACTTTTCAACTATTAATGTATGATCTTCAGGGCTGATCACACAGCATGTATGTATGTGTGATGATCTGTTTCAACTTCTCCATTACGTATGCGTGATCTACTCCTACTGGCCAAGCTTCCAGCCTTCTCAGCCCACTGGTACGAATTCATAGAGCAAATCTGCGATCATCAACCGCAGTATGTGTGCGTGAGATAATGATCCATGATCACTGTTCTCATGGTAACATGGTACTGCGCCTGGATAGTCAAACAATCCAGGTCGATCTACCTTAAATATCCTCTACTTTGATTGATTGAATATTGCAGCAAACTTGGAATCTAGAGAGGAGTTTAAACTAAAACCATATTATTGTCATAAAGCAAAAGAAATGACGAAAACATAGCTAATACACGATCGCAAATTGAGGATCACAGCAAACTAACCGATTTTGTAGATATCTTTCAGTACGAAATTGAAACTGAAATTTTGTCAAGTCCGTAGAGCCTCTGGATCTATTGCACAATATAAGTAATTGATAGAGATTCCAGAATAGCTGGTAGCTGACACAAAAGATTCAGATAAGAAACAAGAAATTACAGGAATATAGCCAATGAGCACGACAACAAGCTCAGGATCACGCCCTGGATTGGGATCCGAAAACACGAACCGGTAAGGATCATGGTAACAAGACTAAGCAGACTATTGATCTAAACGGTGGCGATCATAGGTTGTGACGAGGACCAGCGAGGGCGTCGCGGAGTTACACAGGCAGCAACAAAAAGGATGAGCGGTCGAAGGCTGCAAAAAGAAGATAAGAAAAATAAGATTTGAGAGGCAACACAGGCACAGAAAGAGAAAGAACAAGAAGCTGTCAAAATATCAAGCAAGCAAGCAAGGATGATGGATCAAGGATACGAACACGGGCATGGGCAGGCGCAGCAGCAGACGTAGCAGAGAGAGATGGACGGATGGAAGGAAACAGACCAAGATCGAACGTGTTATATAGCGATATATGCGAGGATTTGCAGATAAAGTGACAAGATGAAGAAGATCAAGTGAAGGGTGGAGAATGCAGCAGGCGTGGAAGGCACAGGATCAGCCACCGCGGCCGCCCGAGAAGCAACGATCTGATCGACCGATCCATCTCTCTCATGGAACCAGCGAGCTCCATAAAAATCGCTCTCATTCTTTTTTGTTCTGCCTGCACGTGAACCCTAGCATACCCACAATCTGACAAAAACTTCCTCTGCCTGCAGCCTCCCTCCTCCTGCTGTGAAAATAGAATGTTTTTGTTTTTCTTTTTTTACTCTTTCTCGCTATCTCTCTCCTTCCTTCCTTCTTTCTTTCTCTGCATTTCATTTCTGCCTCTGGTCGTGTATTCCTGCAGCCATTGAAATGAAAAAAAAAAAGAGATTGCAAAGAGATAGGGATATATATGTACAGTTTCAGACATAAAGTAAGGTAAGGATTTGAGATACCGCGCAAAGACAAAGCAAATTTTGTGGGCGAGCCAACTCACGCACCGCGACGCTTTGATCTGCGCAAAACCCTCCAAAATTCATTTACTCGCCATCATTTTCATCCGGAACGATCGATTGAATTCATTCCTGTTAGTTTTATCCGCCTTTTGATGTTGATGAAACGCCATGCCAAGCCTGCCATTGCCATTGGCGTACGCTCATCCATTCTGGATCCAAGAAACAATAGCAGCTGCTGCTGCTGCTGCTTTGCCTACACGTTAGGATTTTGCTTTTGAGCGAACCTTATCCGCCACAAATACTAGTACTAGGGTTTTCTCAAAACATACGGCAAATTTGAAAGGCTCTCGTTGTTGTTTTGTATGGTTTGTAACGCAACTAAACTAACTTCCGTAATCTCTGTCCTTCATTACCATGCAATGCCAAGCAATTTTAATCACACGTTACGTTGTAGCTATAGAGTATAGCGAATGGATTAGGAGGAGATAATTTTATGGCTATGGTTGAATAGCTGTTTGGTAAGGATGATGAGCTAAGGAGATCATCTGCTTTATCTATGGCTACAATTGTCCGAAGTTTGATCTAGTCTTTTCTGGCCAGCATCAAAGTTGATGTAGTTTGTTTTCATAATATCCACGTAAATTGAAATCGACGAAAATGAGATTGTTATCATCTCTCATTGGCTTATCCATATCCAGCACCACATCAACGTAGATTTTTACAAACTTATCTCCCTCAAAAAATGTTGGAGGATAGGGATTTACAATTCACACTTCAATTATCGTTGTGAAAAATGGATACCGCCGCAATCATATGCACCGCATCGTGCTTTCCTTTTTCATAATGAAAGCATTTTTCTAAAATAAGACTAAAGTAAATATTTATACTAAATTTTAAAATATGCCGACACAAACCTTACTTTGGCACCGTATTTTAAAATAATTAATAAATACTTTCAATATGACTTCGTAGAAATTAAGATGTTAGGCATAAGAAAATAATTCACATGCCGTTTCAACAGCATTTTAGTTACTCCCAATTTTTTCATTAAATAAGCAAATAGAAAGAAAGGTAAAATATTTATTTCTTAATGCTATCACATACTACATTAAATAAACAAAGAGAAAACAAATTAAAATATCTATGGATTTTGTTAAAGTATTTAATTTTGTTAAAAGAGAATAATTATGGAGCAAGATTATCAAAGTTAAAGATGATCATGTTTACTACTAAAGGATGTAAAAACTACACAATGTTGTCAATTTTATTGTGATATAAAAGTAAAGCAAGGTTGTTTCATTTCAACAACATTATTTAGATTTTTTATTGATGAAGTGGAAGAGTGGAGTAAATTGAAGTGCATTAGTCATGAATATAATTTTTAATCTTTATAGATGACTTAGAATGTTAATTGCAAACTCAAATATAAGATTATAAATAATGTTACATCAACTAGAAAATTTTTGTGAATATATTGAAATAAAGGTAAATGTTAGCTAATTAAAAGTGTTAATTTGTGGAACTAATAAGAGAGATTTTATTTTCTAACTAAATATTAAAAAAACATTAGAAATATAGATATTTGGAAGTATAATGCTCTCAAAATTATAAATAGAAGTATTGTATATCATAGGGAGTTACAAATAACTGCAAAGCTTTATATACAATATAGAATAGATATAGCAATCATAATATTTGGACTTGGATAGTTCAAAAATATTTTTTTTTCAAATAATTATATAGTCTACAATATTTTATGGATGTGTAACATGGGTCCAAGTATTGATTAGGAATTATGGATAAAAACCAAAAAATAAAACTTTTAAAAATAAAATTTGATGAATGAATTCAAGGTGAGAACTCAAGTCTTATATACATTACTTTTATTATAAGCTAATTTCTTATGATAGGAAACTAAAGAAATGTTTTAGTTCTAAACATTCTATTTGAATAATAAAAATAGCAATAAGATATTAGGAGATATCATATGAAAATCTAAGCAACAAAAATGGTACCATGAAGGAAGATTGTAGCTACAAACATAAGGTATTAAAAGTTATTGATGTAATAATAAATTTAAAACAAGCTTGTAAACTTATTGAAAAGAAAGTCTTACACAAATGACTATATGAAGCACAAATATAAAAGAGTTTTAGTTTTACAAGAAAAACATTAAAGATGATAACTATCCCAATATCCATAATAGTAAATCATAAAGTAAGCATGAAGTCACATCACCTCCATGTTGAAATTGGAATATGGATTAATGTGCAACTTGAAGATAAAATACAAGGATTTTGTTTACTACAAATAGTAGAATATGCATAATATGTATTATTAGAATGTTGCTGAAATAATTTCTTTAGAAGAACATTGCTAATTTCTAATCAATCTTTGTTTAAGATATTCAAGCTATTGGTGTTTGTTGTAGGAAATTATATAGAAGAAGAATTTAATTTGCATGAATTTTGGATACATTTATCTATTTGTAGGATAGGGTAGAGCAGTAATAAACAAGATACTGAAAGAAATGGTAGGTAGGTCAAGGCGCAAAGAGTGTAGGTACTGAAAGGAGTGTGTAGATACTGAAACATAATACTGAAAGGAGTGTGTAGGTAGCTCAAGGCTCAAAGAAATGGAAGCAACATTAGGAATAGAGAGTAATTAGATGTGGATTATAGAAGAAGATTTTCATTGATCAAATTAATGTGATTGTGGAAACAACAACTCTAATTTCAAGATGTCAAAATAGAATCTAAGCAACAAAACCCTAAAATGATTTCAATTTTGAAAGCTAAATTATAAATCCAAGTAATAAAACTTAAGATGTATGAGAAAATTATTGATAAAATTAAAGATTTACCACTACATGTGGAGGAGATGTGTGAAAAGATTACTACATGGAAGATAAAATCACTACATTGGAAGCTATTATTGAAGCAAATCTAACAACAAAGTAGCTTGAAAAAATCAGTGAAGAAGCTCACATGGATTTGGTGATAAGTGAACTTTTCAATGAAGAAAAAGAAAGGAAGAAAAATGTCTTCAATCTTTATTCTGTTTGCATGGAAGAAATGTATATGAACCTAATTTAAGAAGTGCCAATGGTGATAAAAGACATAATGCATAATTAATTGCCTAAAATAAAAGATGAAATTCTTTATGGACCTAAAAATGGTAAACCTAGGCATATAGTTGTTCAATTTTGTACCATAAATGTTAGACTCAAAGTCTAGGAACATCATCATTAATTAAAGGGTTACCAAATTTGGATTGAGAAAGATCTCACTAAAAGGGAACTTGCAAAAAAAAATCCATAGAATGGAAAAAGTGAAAAGAGAAACAGCACAAGGTTTCATAGTATTTAGGATACAAAATATAATGCAATAATTACCAAAACTAAATAATCAAAAAACTTTACAAAGGAGATATAAAATATCTTCATTGTGATTTTTAAAACATTGATAAACTAATAACTAATAAGGTGAAGGTGTTATATAATATATCTTTCTTTAATAAAATTAACGTATTGTTGAGACATGGAAAATAGAAGACTCTTAAAAAAATTTGTTTATAACTTTTCTCTTTTTTTTTTTGATTAAAAATGCAAACTATAGAAGACCTTTTAGACGTTTGGGTGTTTTTGAAATTATCTTTAGTAGCAAGTTTAACTTGAAAAGGTAGATAAATATAGTTAGTATGTATGGCTAAAAATATTATATCAAAAAATCTTTTTATTCTAAGATTTTTGCTTCTTTGCACTTATAGAAGTTACTCTCTATGAAGTTCCAAAAATCACTGATAAAACTTCAAGCCTTGTAGATATGCTTTATGATAATAGAACCTAATGAAGTTTTATCATAAGATTTTCCCTTCCAATCCCTTAGCATGAATATTTCTAATTTTTCTCAAAGAGGAAAATATTATCCATGTTATAACTTTAATGCTAAAATTCGTTACGATTAGATTTCTATTACTTATTAGAAAAGTGTATAATAGAATTGGTGCTTTGAAGATAGGCATTATAATCATAAACAAAATTTGTTAGATTGGGAATAAGGACTAGATTTATTGGTTCTAAATGGCATCACTAAATAGCCAAAATTTGCTAGTATTGATTTTTTCTTTCTAGCCTAGAGAATGTTAGCAACATCAAATGTTTTAAAGTATGTGAAGAAATATAGAAACTTTTTATTACCTTTTATATTTCATGTTATTGATGAATACACAACATATTAGATATTAGAAGATTTAGAAATACTTCAAAATGATTGCAAAAATTGAGGATTTTAAAAATGAAATTTAGAAGAATTGAAATCTAAGTAGGAGTCTTACAAAACTATAATTACAACTACTCTCAATATTTCCAAAAGCCAAAATACAAATAGTTAATAATGGTTTAATGAAGAATATAAGAAAGCTAGAATTTTATTAAAACTCAAAAATTACTAGAGACTATCAAGTCATATAAAAATTTGAATTTGACTAATAAGAGTAAACTTATCAAACAAAGATAGACTAGTTTATTAAAAATGATATAAATAAATTCTAATATTTTTGGCACTTACTTCAAAGTAAGAGAAGAACAAACTATGCTTTCTCTCTAAGAGATATTGAAAATCTTTATCAAGCTTTGTTTTACATCGATGATAGAATAGAAAAGCATGTTCTAATAATGGTAATACATTGTTCCTTCCTTTTGAAGGCACATTGTAGAGAATAAAAAGATTAGCACTAGGAAAAGCTACTAATGTAAATAACTCATGATCAAATGAAAAGGACCATTGATATGGAATGACATTTAGAAGAACTTAAATTTAGCTGTGTAATTGGGATTAGAAAAGGAATGCTATCTCAATAAAGTAGTTATTCTCTTTTAATAAAAGAAGACAAAGAAATATATAAATAATTATAGATTCATTATAATAATTTTTTTCCAAGCTTATGGAAATTATTCTAGAATCTATGCTTGGAAGATGAACTAAAGAAAATCAAATACATGTAATTTCCTAAGTAGATTTAGGTGTCATCATGCTACTACATATCATCTCATCACTTTAAAAGATCTTATTGATAAAGCAAAAGGTCCATACAACAAAATATTTATCTATTTTATAGATTTCTCTAAGACTTATGATTTGGTCAATTGAAATAAGTTATGAAAGTGCTTGAAAAATTTAGAATTTTTTAGAACATTATTATTTGTGATTCAAAAACTTGACAAAAATGTATGCATTCAATTTACAAATGAACAAGAAAGAATTTTATTTAAAATTTTTTTTTGGCATTAAACAAGGATGTCCTCTTTCTCCTACTTTATTTGGGCTTTTTATTAATGAACTTGATAAATAGATACATAAAATTATTAACTTAATTTGCAATTACAATTAGAAGTAGTATTGTCAAACTCTTATTCTATGCTAATGATGTTGTCCTAATTTCAAATTCAATGGCAAGGTTACAATAAATACTTAATTCTCTTAATGACTTTTCTCAACATTTAGGAATGAAAGTTAATGTTTTTTAAAACTAGAATCATGGTTGGTGGCACATCTAATAAGATGTACAGTTTTATTATAGGATATGAAAATGTACACATAACTTCCTCTTATAAATATCTTTCCCTACTTACAAATGGGATCAATGGATTACTCAAATAGTTGTAAGTGGTGTGAAAGTTTTATTTGCTTTAAAAAGAGAATGTTAAAGGAATCTATTCTAGCTTGGGATATCCAAAAATATCTTTATCATGCCATTGTTGAGCTAACTATTCTTTATTGGCATATTGTATAAAGTCTTGCTCTATCAAATAAATATTGGAAATAGATAGAAGATATTCAAAAGCTTTTCTACTTGAGTTTAAATTAAAGAGACAAATAAATATGATATTATGCTTCTTAAAGTAGAGATAATGTTCTTAGAAGTTGAAGCTATTTGTCAATTTATAATCTACACTCATAATCTTATTACATCTTCCTTGGATAAATAATCTAAAGAAGTGATGATGAAAAATCATGAAAAAGGATGACTTCATAAAGAAGTTCTATAACTTAATAAATGGAATATTCAAGAGTATAATTTTCATTCTAACTTTAATAATGTTTACAACTTAGTGAAACAAATAGTATTTCAAAAACTTTAGGAAAATATAAAAAGAAAAAAATAATGCTATTGGAATAATTTAGAGGCAAACTATTTATCTGTTATTCCTCATTATTTATGATATACAATTAGCAAAGCATGAATGAGATCTCATCATATAAGAGTTACAATAGGTAGATGACACAAAATTCCTCATAAAAATGAATATGCCAACTACACAATACAAATAATATTGAAGATGAATACCACATGTTCTTGTAATGTCTTACATTAGAACATATATATTAGACATAAATGGAATATTATACTTGCAAATTTGGTTGATTTATTCCAACTAATACCATGAACAAATGGTAATTTTCTTAATAATATTTTCAAAACTCATAACATATATATTCATACTATTTAATAAATTTAATTGTCTATGGACATAATAAAATTTCAATTTTAGTTTCATTTTTAAAGCTAAAGTCACCTTTTCAACACTTAATTTAGCTACTTTAGTTTCATAAGAGATAAATTAGTTCATTCAAAATTTTTTATAGAATATGCACTTAATTAATGATAGAATTTCACGAGTAGTATTTAATGTATATATTCTAAAAATTTAGATGATTTTAAGTTTCATAATTAAGTTTTTTTATATTCAATGCAATGGATTATAACCTATTACTAAACATAAATATGGTCATGAAATGGAAGATTCTTATAAAACATTAACTTCCTTTCCTATAGTGTTATTGTAACACCCCTATTAATTATCTATAAAATCCTATAAATAACTAATAGAGATGTTATGAAACCCCAAGGATCTAGATTTAATCTTGATTTACTAATTCAAAAGTTGTGGTAAAATAGATAAAAAATTATTAACTAGGAGCATAAATACAATAAAGCATTATAGGGTAGTAAAATTTTATATTGCTCACATACATAGTTTTAAAAAATTATTTAAAGAAATATGAAGTTTTGTGTAGCCACAAAAAGATAAATGTCTAAAATTCCACTAAGTGCATTGTAAAATAGGACACAAAATAATGATCCCAATGACACTTGTTTCACAACAATCAAACATCTAGAAATAAAGTTATTTACATTTTAAGTTTATTAAATGAAATAACAAAATATTAATAAAAAATAATTTTAGATTTTTCCTAAACATATAGTGTGCACCAAAATGAAAAATTTTCCTTGTGACCTCACAGTCCCAATGACATAGACGAAGAATTCATATCCATCATATTTTATTATTTATTCACAAAAATAAGTACATGGCTCAAGTAGCCCAAAAGTGTACATGGTTTTTATTTCACAAAAATACAAAATATATAGAAATTATTTTCCAAGATCAAAGGATCCATGTTGTTTGGAACTAATCTGTCTTTCATCCCATGTTCCTCTCATGGTGTTACCATAGCTATTCTTGGCTCTCTAGATCGAAATGTAGGAGGAGTGAGAGCTTCCACAATAAGAAAGATTATTTTACTTCCCTCTTCATGGAGCATAAAGGTTATGGGCCAAAAGTCTCAAGATATGGGCTCGATAAAGGCTTCTAATAAAATACACAAAAAGGTTGAAGGTCCACAAATGTTACAAATTTTCCTAAAATCTAAATAAAATTCAAGAATTCACAACAAATATATATTTTAATTATTTAATCCCTTAGTGTTCAAAGATATCACAAATTGGTCTAGCAAATTCAAAGAAAATGTATATTTTAATCAGACATCTCCAAAGGCTAGGTCTTGGTTATCCTCATTGCCAAGGGGACTCACCAACAACTCTTGGAATAACCTCACTATTATCATTGGATTAGCCTTGTGACCTCAAACAAGTCACTCATGGCTAAGTCTTAGAAATAGCCTCACTACTAACATCCTCAATGGCTGAGACATATGTATCATTAGAAGGATAGGTCTTGACTATGTCTCATCCGCACACCACTAGACTCAAATACTCAATGTGATGGTCTTGGCTAAATCCATAGCCTCATGTGGACTAGGAACCAAAATCTAGTGTAGGAAATCCATCCAACAATCCTTGTTTTGATGGGGTGGGTCCCACTAAGAAACATCCCACTACTACATGCAAACGGGGGCATTTAAAAGCATCATGGCTGCCACTACCAACTGAGCAAAATCCATCACACAAATATTATTATTTTATTCCAAAAGTCCAAAAGGTGCCCAAGATGGCCAAAAATCCATAAAAGCTCAAATTCCTCAAAACTTTTTCAAAATCATGTTTAGGTTATAATCAGATCTCAAATATTCATAAAATATCCAAGCATAAGTTGGGTGTAATTTCTGCAATTTCCCAAACTTACCAATAGATCAAAAAAATATGAATAGGATTAAAATATTATTTTTCAAGAAAAAGGCTGAAAATAATAAAAATCGGGTAGCATCTTGGCATGTTAATTAAAATCGTAGAAGAAAAGCAGAGAAGAAAGAAGTAGAGAGGAGAGATATAAAATTATAGCAATATGAGACATCCATGTGAAAGGAAAATAAAATAAACTTCCTTACTTGTATTAGTAGGGCTTCCAGAATTTTTCTATGTCTTCCTTTCCCACCTAATGCTTTTAATTGGTTTTTGCCTTACTTTGCCCGTTGCATCTAAAATCCTTCTTCAAACCATGACAAGATGCATCTAAGGCCACTGCCTATTTATAAAGGGAAAATGAAAGAAACTGTGCTCAAATTAGCTTCAAAGTAAAGGAGAAAGGCCAAAAAATGTCTTTTTGGAAAAACATGATCAAACATTGGTTTGCAAAACAATAGTTGCAAATCAAACAATGAAAACAAGCAACAAAAATCAAGTGGCTAGGAGGTCGCAAGAGAAGAGGTGATGATGCATAAAAAAAAAAGTAATACATAACATATGTATGCATATGTTATATGTTTTTACATATAACACATATGCTTTTTTGCTATTCTTCCTTCGTGTTATGTTAACATGAATAGTGTTTGACATTTAAATTTTGATTTTTTTTTAAACATCAACAATTTTTATAAGCTCTTTTTCTTAATTTTTCTCTACATTAATACCCTCAGTGTTCAATCTCACATAACATGCACATCAAGACTCGAAATCAAATTCCGGTTGAACCTATAGGATCCTTATTATGTGTTCTACTAAATCGTATGCTCAAATATCATCTAAGCATGAGTTTTCATGATTGCCCAGTTCAATTGCCAAAACTTTTATAGTATTTTGGTAAACTAGAAATTGCGACATCTTGAAGAGAGCCATAACTCTAATTCTAGTGAACGAAGGATTAAAATCTAAGTTTTCAAATGTTTTAGACACATTAATACAGTTATATTTTAGGTAGGAAATCATCCTAAGGTACTTTATTAAAAAATTTAATTTATGCAATATTAAATTATAATTAAGAATGAACTCCAAATCCTATTGTAATGAAAAAAGGTATAAGGGATATGGTCTAGGTAGGGTCAAGGTTCATAATTGCTTCATGAACAAAGTATTATATAAGCAAAAGTACATAAATAATAATAATAATAATAATAATAATAAGACACATGACTAGATATGCATAATAGAGCATAAAAGTGCATAAAGAAATAAATATGCATAGCCAAACACTTATAAGAGCATGTGTTGGCACATTTTTACCATTTCATGGAACAGGTGGACTTATTTGCAAATGGTGAGGTACAGAATCCTAATGAACTGAAACTGTTCAAGGAGGATTATGTTCTTTCTTTTAAAGAATTCTGCAACAGTTAATTAACCATGAAGTTGGAATAGAAATGAAAATGTTGCTGAATTGAATGTTTTGAAAATCAAGGGATAATGACATTGCAATTGGGAATGTTGGCATGAGGGTTTATCTAGAGTCAAAAGAAAATGGTGTATCAATTGTAGATATCTCTCTAGCTTATGATAGAGTAGCTCTAGTTACTTTTT
>MNCI01037560.1:182467-197781 GCA_015680685.1 Gnetum montanum
TGCAAAATTTTATTTGTTACAAGTAGGTATTATAAGGACCGCGTAGACTAGGCAGTTGAACAAAATAGGAAATTTTCAAGAACTCACAGTACTTGGCAAAGTTGGCTGAATCTCTTTAAAGTAAGTCATTTGTAGTTCACACACAACGCAATTGTTACATTTTACACAACCGCACGCTGCAACAGCACACACACATACTCACATTAGCTACTAAGTCTATTTGGAGGTATCTGGGCCTTGGTGTTGCCAGAGACCAGCAGGCACCTAAATCCTGTTCGAGGACACTCGTTGACGGTCGCGTCCCAAACGGTCGCCAACAGCATGATAATTGATAAAAATAAAATTTCCTAGGGTAATTGGATTTCAACATTTAATCATAAAATATAGAGTAAGTCTATGACTAAGCTCCAACAATAGTGAAATAAAGGATACAAAACTTTAATAAAGCATCCTAGTAAGTAGATTGCATTCACTTATGTAGGAAACTAGTAACAACAACAACAACAATAATAGTAATGATAGTAACATGATTCTATGTTTTAATCAAGAGTATTAGACCTAATTCATTAAAATGCATATGATAGTATTAAAATATTAATCATATGCATTAAATTAAATAACTAAGCCTTGCAAATTCTTGGGTTGTGACAACCTCCCTTCCTTCAAGAATTTTCCTCCTAGAAAATGTGAGAAAATTTTGTTCTCATATTTACCTTAGTTTTCCAAGTTGTCTCTTGATTTCCATGTCATTTCCAAAGTATTTTCACCATAGGAATTACTTTACTCTCTAGTTGCCTTTCTTTTCTACCTATGATTTTGATGGCGTATTCTTGGTAAGTAATATTTGGTTGTAGATCTATTTCTTCCCATTGTATAACATGCCTTTAATTTGGAACATACTTGTTTAGAAGAGATACATGAAAGACATCATGGATTCCTCCTAAACTTGATGGTAAAGCCAATTGATATATTACTTCCAATTTTGTTAACTCTTTCAAATAGACCTACATATGTCAGAGCTAATTTATCCTTTTATCCAAATCTCATTAGTCCCTTCATTGAGATACATTTAAGAAGACATAATCACCAATTGGAAATTCAAGAGGTCTTCTTCTTAAGTTAGCATACTTAATGTATCTATCCTGAGAAACTTTAATATACCCTTGAATTTTGCAAACCTTCTATATTGTTTGATCAATCAATTTAGTGCTTAATTGCATCGACATGGTTTGCTGTAAAGTATCACATAAGGAGAAACTTTAATACTTGTCTGATAACTAATATTATATGAAAATTCTACTAAAGGCAACATTTCATCCTAGTCTTCCTTATACTGAAGTATGCAAGCCTAGAGCATATCTTCCAAAATTTGATTTACTTACTCTGTTTGCCCATCTATTTGAGGATTACAAGTAGAACTTATATTTAGTTTAGTACATAGAGCTACCTAAAATGCTTGTCAAAATCTTGAGATAAACTTAGGATATCTATTAAATATTATTTTAATTAGAGTCTCATTTAATCTAATAATCTCCTTAATAAATAATTTAGTAATATTCTCAAAAGTTGCAGTGGAGTAGGTAACAAGAAAATGAGAAGATTTTGTTAGCAAATCTACTACTATTAGTATAGCATCATGTTTCTTCTTGTCTTTGGTAATCCTAAAATGAAGTCCATTCTATTAACCTCCCACTTCCATTTCAATATGTCATGAACATAAAGTAATCATCCTAGTTTCTGATGCTTTGCCTTAACTTGTTGATAAATTAAACATTTAGAAACAAATTTAACTATCTCTTGCTTCATCTTAGGCCACCAAGATTGTGTTCTTAGGGCTTGAAATACTTTATCATTCCTAGGATGCATTTGATATTTGCTTGTATGAGCCTCTTCCAATAGTTTTTGCCTTACCACTTTAGGTACATATAATCTTTCTTTAAATTGTAACTTATCTTTATCTTTCTTTTGTAAATAATTAGAAGAAATTTAACCTAATTTTTGATTTTTTACATCAAGCATCTGAATTTTGTTCTTTAATAATCTTGTCAATTAAATTTAATTGCACAACCAAGCTATTTATTTGCACAACCAAGACTTCATTGGATCAATTGTTATACCTACTTTTGATACTATGTGTCCAAGAAATTACACTTATTTTTGTCAAAATGAGCACTTAGAATGTTGGGCATATAATTGATTATACCTTAGAAGTTGTAATACTTTTATCAAGTGTTTTGCATGTTTATCACTTTTAGAATATATCATAATATCATCAATAAACACTATCACAAATTTATCCAAATAAGGCCATAATACATTATTCATTAGATGCATTAATAATGTAGGAGCATTTGTTAATTCAAATGGTAATACAACAAATTCATAGTGCCCATATCTTGTCCTAAATGTAGTCTTTGAAACATATTCTTCCTTAATTCTAAGTTCATGATATCCAAACTTTAAATCCATTTTATAAAATATACTTGCACACCTCAATTGATCAAATAAATCATCTATTCTAGGTATGGGAAATTTATTCTTAATAGTAACTTGGTTCAATAATCTATAATCAATCAATAGCCTTAAATTCCCATCTTTCTTTTTCACAAATAACACTAACGCACCCCAAGGGGAAACACTAGGTTGAATAAGACCTTTATCTAAAAGTTCTTGTATTTGTATCTTGAGTTTTTCGAACTCAATTGGGGACATGTGATACGGTACCTTATAAATTGATTTTGGTCCTAATTTGAGAGTGATTTCCACCTCTATTTCTCTTTTTGGAGGCAACCCTAGTAACTCCTTTATAAATACATCTATAAATTCATTAACTACTAGAACATAAACTATATCATCCTCCTTGCTTTTCATTTTGACAACAGCCATAAAACATGTGTGTCCCTTTCTAAACATTTTCATGAAATTCTTAGAGAAAACCAAATCAACTTTAATAGGTCTTCCCTTAGCTACAACTAAGACTTATCACCCATCTCCTGAATCTAATTATATGGTCTTGGTCTTATAGTAAAGGAACCCATTATATCTACTTAATCTATAAATTCCTAAGATAATAGCATATTCTCTTGATTCCATAATAAGCAAATCCACATCCCATTTCTTATCCTATATCTTTAATGTTAGCTTCCTACACACATATTCTTTTATGTATCCACTATGTTTGACAACTTGAACAAATAATGGAATGTCTAGTCTTTCAAATGGTAAATTTAATAGTTCCACTATTGATGAGTTGCAAGGTACCCCTACACTCAACCATACGAATACGAGCGTAGCACACGCGATTCGGTCGAACTTCGAAGACTAAGTACCTACACGCCTTATGGAACACTTAAGGTTAATTATTCGTTGTCTTCCTAGACTTGTATTTGTCACGGTGTATGGTTAAGTAAGTCTGAGGTATGTGATTTTTATGTCTTTTTTGTTTTATCTCCTATGTTGATAAGGTGAATGGTGAAGAGACTAATTGAATAACTTTAACTAACTAACTAAGCCTTAACTAACCTAGCGTTAGCATCCGTTCCCACTTACCATTCACACCCTGAACCAATACAACCTTGGTTACCAAACGCTAGTCGTTGCTGGGATCACCAAGCGTAATGCACGTGCTCGAAGTGGTCGTATTGAGGCACTTAACTAGGAGAGAAGGGTTGAGAGAGATTTAATGACTAATAAAGAGATTAAATGATAAATAGTAAATAACAATAAATACAATCCTATTTAGCCTATTCCATGCACTGCAAGGTTTATCCAAGAAGTTCGTCTTTATTTCCATACACAAACATGTGTTCAGGTACAATATTTGCTCGAATAAAGATCCGTTCACTTTGGAGCTCCTAATATGGGCACATGGAAAATATTCTATCTTTGGAGGGATCAAACTGCCAGAGTTTCACTACGGTCTAAGCCTAGGATGAGAAACAAGGGAGAGCCACCTCTTATTTATAGACTTGGCGGTGCACCGCGATATGGGACGATGTGATATCACGTACGTGATATCTCAAGGGATGTGATATCGTGGCCCATGCGATATCACATCCCATCAACTATTTTACTATTAATAAAAGAATGAATTGCTCTAGGATTGAAAAAAAATAAGGATAGGTTGTGCATAAAGTGTACCTTCAATCTCAAATATAGTGTTAGGTTGCTCCTTTATATCACTCTCTAAAATGGCATATATTCAACCTTGGTTTATAGCTCTTCCACCTCTTCCTTGATTTTTGCCAATTTCTCAATTCTCTTGAGCCATCTTGGAATTATTAGCAATTCCTCCCTATTTTCTTAGACAACTTTGAGATTCTAAATCATAGGTTCCATGCTCTTGTTCTACGTAATACTCTCTTTCTGATGTAGCTTTGGATAGTCCTTTTTAATATGACCAACTTCTTTGTAATAAAATCAAGTATTAAATCCTTGTAGAATCTTAAAATTAAATGATTGAACTGGTTCATTAAATCCCTTAGTTTGTTGTTGGAATGATCCATTAAATCCTAAAGGTTGCTACTGAATTGGACCATTCATCCCTCTAGACTACTTGAATTTTCCTTCATCAGTCCTAGTTATAAATCCTTTATTTCTTTTTCTTTCTCTTTGAGATACATCCTCCATTTGTTCCCTTTCAACAATAATGGCTCTGGCCCATGCTTCCTCATAATTTTCCAAAGCCAATGTTGCAACTATAGTTTTGATGAAGGGCCTTAGTCCTTTTACAAATTTTCTAGTACAAACAACCTCATTTTGTAATACATAGGGAACATACTCACATAGTTTAGTATACCTATTATCATGCTCATAGACAGACATAGATCCATGAATCAATTGATTAAAATTTTCTTCTTTCTTCTCTTGGCAGTCTTTAGAAAGATACCTATCTTTAAATACCTTAGTGAATTGTTCCCATTTTATCTCTTCATCTTTCCAATGCCTGACACTTTGTTCTACCTCCCATCATCGCTCAACTATACCTTTTGATTGAGATTGGGCTAAAGAGGCATTTTCTAGAGTAGTGCAATGTAAGCTGCAGAATGCTTTTTCTAATCCCTTTAACCATTCTATATCAATAGTAGCATTTTTAGTGCCTAAAAAGATAGGTGGATTTAGCCTTCTAAAATTAGGGATTAATCTCCTCTGTTTTTGATCTCTTCATTTCTAGAGCACTCACTATGATTATTTTGATTTTGATTTTGAAGAAAGATTAACAATTGCTCAAATACTTGATTTAAAGTTGCTTGAGAATTTTCTAGCGGGATGTCGTTAATTGATTTTGTGCCTAGCATGTTGAACTGAATCAAGTTTAGAAAATATAAATCAAACAATGTCTAAAAGAATTCTATACTATATAAGGAAAAATCCATGCTCTGATACCAACATTGTAACACCCCTATTAATTATCTATAAAATCCTATAAATAACTATTAGATATGTTATGAAACCCTAAGGATATGGATTTAACATTGATTTACTAATTTAAAGGATGCAGTAAAATAGATAAAAATTATTAACTAGGAGCATAAATACAATAAAGCATTATAGCGTAGTAAAATTTCATATTACTCACATATATAATTAAAAATAATTATTTAAGGAAATTTGAAGTTTTATGTAGCCACAAAAAGATAAATTTCTAAAATTCCATAAGTGCATCATAAAATAGTACACAAAATAACAATTCCAACGATACTTGTTTTGCAATAATCAAACATCTAGAAATAAAGTAATTTACTTTTTTAAGTTTATTAATTTAAATAATAAAATATTTATAAAAAATAATTTTAAATTTTTTCTAAACATATGGTGCACATTAAAATGAAAAATGTTCCTTGTGACCTCATTGTCCCAATGGCATAGATAGAGAATTCATATCTATCATACCTTATTATTTATTCACAAAGATAGATACATGGCTCAAGGAGCCCAAAAGTGTACATGGTTTTTATTTTACAAAAATAAAAAATATATAGAAGTTATTTTCCAAGATCAAAGGTCCATGTTGTTCAAAATTAATCTACCTTTCATCCCATGTCCCTCTCTCAATGTTTCCATAGGTATTCTAGGCTCTTTACATTGAAATGCAAGAGGAGTCAAAACTCCCAAAATAAGAAAGGTTATCTTATGTCCCTCTTCATGAAGCATAAAGGTCATGGGTCAAAAGACATAGGATATGGGCTTAATAAAGGCTTCCAATAAAATATGTAAAAAGGTTACAATGTCCAAAAATGTCACAAATTTTCCTAAAATCTAAATAAAATTCAAGAATCCAAAGAAAAAAAATATTTTTATTATTTAGTTCCTTTGTGTTCAAAGATATCACAAATAAATCCAAAAAATCTAAAGGAAATGTATATTTTAATTAGGCATCTCCCAAGGCTAGGTCTTTGTTATCCTCACTACCAAAGGGACTCACTAATAGCTCTTGGACTAACCTCACTACTATGATCGGATTAGCCTCGTGATCCTAAACAAGTCAGTCATGGCTGGGTCTTGGCAATAGTCTCACTACTAACATTCTCAATGGCTGAGACACATGTATCATTAGAAGGATAGGTCTTGACTATACCTCATCACATAGCACTAGACTCAATTGCTCAATGCCATAGTCTTGGCTAAATCCATAGCCTCACATAGACTTATGAACCAAATCTAGGGTAGGAAATCCATCTAGAAACCCTTGTTCTTATGGGGTGGATCCCACTAAGGGACATGCCACTATGGGGGCATTTAAAAGATTCATAGCTCCCACTACCAACTGAGAAAAATCAGTCCCACAAATATTATTATTTTATTTCAAAAGTTCAAAATGTGCCCAAGATTGCCAAAAATCCATAAAAGCTCAAATTCTGCAAAACTCTTGCAAAATCATGTTTAGATTATAAAAAGATCTCAAATATTCATAAAATATGCAAGGACAATTTGGGCGTAATCTCCACAATTTCCCAAACTAACCAAAAGATCAAAAAAAAAAGTATGGATAGGATTAAAATATTATTTTTCAAAACAAAGCCCAAGATAACAAAAATTTGGTAGCATCTCAGCATGTTAATTAAAATTGTAGAAGAATAGTAAAGAAGAAGGAAGTAGAGAAGAGAGAGAGAAAATTTATAGCAACATGGAAAATCCATGTGAAAGGAAAATGAAATAAACTTCCTTGTGTTAGTAGGGCTTCTAGAAGTTTCCTATGTCTTTCTTTCCTGCCTAATGTTCTTAATTGGTTTTTGCCTTGCTTTGCCTGTTGCACCTGAAATCCTTTTTCAAACAATGGTTGCAAACCAAACAATGAAAACAAGCATCAAAAATCAAGTAGTGAGGAGGTAGTAGGAGAAAAGGCAATGCGTTAGAAAAAGAAAAAGTAATACATAACAGATGTATGCATATGTTATATGTAAAGGCATATAACATATATGCTTTTTTGCTTTTCTTCCTTCACATCACATTAATGTGAATCATAGTTGACTTTTAAATTTTGAATTTTTTTAAAATATCAATAATTTTTATAAGCTCAGTTTCTTAATTTTTCTCTACATTAATACCTTCAGTGTTCAATCTCACATAACATGTTCACTGGGACTCCAAATTAAATTCCATTTAAACCTACAAGATCCTTATCATGCATTCTACTTAATCATATACTGAAATCTCATCTAAGCATGAATTTTCATGGTCACCCAACTTAAATGCTGAAAATTTTATGATATTTTAGCAAATTAGAAATTGTGATATCTTAAGAATTGTAACTCTGATTCTAGTGAACTAAGGATCAAAATCAGTTTCTGCACACAATTGCACTCTGTATCGCTATACATAATGCATGGAACTCTCTTCCTCTTGATCTTTTTGAATGCATTTTCTTTGGATATTTCCAAGGAAAGATCTCTTATGCCCATTCGTGCATCAATGATGTTTAGCCATGCCCTTTTGATGATGATTGGGAAATCCCCTTTGTAGTTCTCTAGAACATGGGAAATTCCTTCCCATGCTCTGGAGTAAGATTGGCATTGATTATGACCATTTTTCCATTTTTCAAAAACACATATTCCATTTTGACTGGTAGTGTTTTCAGTTCAAGGGGCTCTTGCTTAAAATTTTCAAGAATTTCCATCTCTTCCCAGTGAGTATCATCATTTGTATCACCAAAGAGTTGGTGATGAACTTGTTCTAGTTCATCCATGCCTATGACATATGCACATGTTAGGCTCTTAATTGGTTCCATGCAAAGTGTGCGACTCTCAGAATCAGCAATTAGCCACTGGGTGTCCTTCTATTTTATGGCTATTACATAAAGAGACCTTTGAATTTCTACCTCTGGTGAACATTACTTGCATGTAGAGATAGATGCTTGCATGCCAGTCTAGAGTTTTTGCACATAATTACACCTTGTATTGCTATACAGGATGCATGAAACTCTCTTCTTCTTAATCTTTCCAAATGCATTTTCTCTGGATATTTCTAGGGAAAGATCTTTGATGCCCATTCTTACATCAATGATGCTCAGCCATGCCCTTCCCATGATGATTGGCAAATCCCCTTTGTAGTTCTCCACTTTGATTACCAAAAAATTGGTAGGATAAGACCACCCATAGATAGTGGTCACAATGTCTTCTACTAGTCCCAATGGAACAATGATGGACTAGTGTGCCAAATCTAATCTTATGTTGCTCTTCTTGAGAGGAGGCAGGTTCCATGTGGTTTGCATTTTATGAGAGATTAAATTAACACTAGAACTTGAATCAAGAAAAGCCTTGCACGGTTCATTCATAAAAATTTGCAAATAAATTAGAGGACTTCTAAGATTTCCTAATTTCCTGGGAAGGTTTCTAGTGCAACTCCAATCAAATACTATATGAGTAAGCATGATGTTATGGATCTTAGGTAGATTTTGGTTTGAAGGGGACTTGAATGTATATGGTACAAGGAAGATGTAGGAGCAGGGTTTTCAACCATGGGTGTATGTGAGGGCTTAGGTGGATTGTGAGGTTGAAAGAAAGGTCTTTTCTTTGATCAAGTATTCAACCCATCCAATTGATGAACCAATTATAAGTTAATAGCCCTCGTAGCATTGCGTTGTTGTAGTTGAGCTGGTAGTTCATCCTACATAGGTGAAGCAAGTGGTAGCTATGTAGGTGAAGGAGGAACATAGGCAAGGACAGGAGGAGGGTAAGGATAAGAGGTGGTATCCCTTATTTTTTGTGGAGAATGAGTTTGATAATAATCAGAAGGATGGTAGTGAGGCTGGAAAGTAAAGATGTGATTGGAGGAGTCACGTGGAGATAGGGGTTACTAAACATAGTAACCATATGGATCAAGCTATCGATAAGGGTACTGCTACCTTGGTGGTGCCAATGCCCAAGATTGTGGTTGTTGCCACTATTGATACTACTCATATGGTTGTGATGGAGTTCCACTTGGATAATATTGTTATTTTTGGTGGAACTACCTAAAATTACCTTGAGGATGAGGTAATTTTCTAGATGTTTTCCTTTGTATTAATTGTGGATTTAAAGCATACACCCAAGACTCTTGTAGATGTGACACTATGGGGCAACATCACTTAGGATGTTCATATTAGAAAACGTCACATCCATCATCATCATCTGATTTTCTATTTACAACCTCTTCTATCATAGCAATCTTGCCCTTACCTTTGTGATAGGCACATTCAACATCTTTGCACCTCTTGTGCTCACGATCACTACCTTGTTCTTTGGACTCTTCTGCAATTTTGAGGACAACTTGAAATCTACTATCCATGGAGTCCCATAACTAATCAACCTTGGCCATAATTTCAAACTAAAATTTCTAGAATGGCAAGGTTTTCCTATTCACCACCTCATTAGATGTGGATTTTTCCTCACTGTCATAGAATTGAACCTCCCTCTTGCAAATGGAATGATTGTGGTTGTACTCTTCTACACTTTCTCATTTTGTTAATTTTCCTTCCTCTTTAGCTACCTACTCAATTAATCTTTGTATCTAATGGGCACTTAATTTTGACAATTGCCCCTAGGCATAGACACCAAGGGTTCTCCCTGTTTCTGATCAAAGCCTATCTACTATGTGCTAAAGTTGATCCATTTGAGAATAACCATGGCTAGGACATTTATGCATCAAAGAATAGTATTGGTTGATGGTGGCATCCAAGGGTTCATGTGTTCCTTATTTCCATCCTTGGATTTNTCATCATCATCTATCTCTGATCGTAACCATAAAAGGTGAGATCGTGATGGAAATGATCAAAATAACTGATGGGACCAAAATGACCATCAAGAAAGGTAAGAATAAGGGCATGGACATTCAAGAGAGGCATATTGTCATGAACAAAGGGGTAGTAGAGGACATTGTAGGCACCATCACCAAGGCCTCAATGAGCCTTTGCTTGCTACTCGAAGTATGCTAAATATTGTAGAGGTAGTACGTATTCCAACAAGGCATGTGAAGGATAGTCAAATCAAAAAGTTAGACATGAATAGTATTCCTTGATTTGAAGGAGGATATAACTCTGATCTACAAAACCATCTCTAAGCTTTCCAAGATGCATGTTCCTTGCAAAACATAGAGAATGAGTGGCAGAAAATTAAGTTGTTTTCTAGGACACTCATCAAAGAAGTAACAAACTAGTACTAGTCCTTAGAGTTGGAANGCTACCACCTCTTTGGTGATTGTGACCATGATCACGATCCTACTTTTTATCTACATCCCTACCTTGAATTGCCCCTCCAGATCCTTCTTTGTCATTGGATCCATTTTTACCAGAACTAGGATTGTGAATTGTGAACTACAATTTCTGGTTTTGACCTCCTTCATTGAAGTCAAAGAGAGGAGTTTCTTTAAAAAAGAAGGGTTCTCCACCAGCTTGTTAGTATAATAGGAATGGAGAATCATTAAATATTTTCTCCTTCGAAGATTCATAGTGTTGTTCTAGCTCTCGATCTTGTAGATGTTGTGCCACAGTGGGATGATAATCCCTGGCATTAGTATCTTGCACAACATACTTAGCATGATGTTCCTGAAGACCATATCATATAAGAATTTGGTAGAGCATTGTAGGAACAGATCGATCGGGTGGTAACACAATGTTACCCTCTGTGTCGTGCCACTATAGCTATTCATCCTGGTGTAGGATGAAGGTGAAGTTTGGTACATACTCATCAGGATGAGCATATATGATTTGATATTATTAAGGCATTGGCTAATAAGCTTTATCAGACTTGGGTGGAGAATTGCTCCTATGAGAGAAGACATTTTTAATTATAAAAATAAAAATCCCAATATGCTTCTAAATATTGTTATAGTAATCTTAAGATGTGATATGACTCTAAGGTTCATTCCAATGATTTAAATACTTTTCACTAGGTCCTAGATAACACATGAAAAAACCAAAAGGTCCCTAGCAATGACACCAATGATGAGCAATGAGGTACCCCTATGCCCAACAATACAAATCATAAGCATTCACGCATGATCCAATTGAATTCCATGGATGGGACTAGTTGTGGTATCTAGATCGTTATGCTCTAATTGTAGTTCATTGTCTTCCCACTTGGACTAGTGTAGCTTTTTCACATATGGTTTAGTCCAAGGTGAAGCATATGATGATGTCTAATTATATGCTACTCCTAATGATGACAAAGAGATGAATTAATTAAGCTAGTGAACAATGGAGAGTAAAATCTAAGCTAGCCTAGCTAGCCTAACACAAGTACTTGTCCCACTTTCCTAAACACATATATCACTATTGGGCTACGAAACATTAAGCATTGCTAGGTTACCAATCACTATATGTATGCTTAAAGTGGTTATGCTTGTGTTCATTAACAACTAGAAATTAATTGCTTAATTTAAATGCATTAAAGTAAAGTGCATAAAAGTAAAGTACATTAAAGGAAACATTAATCTATTCTTAGTGTTGCAAAGATTATCAAAAGAGTTTTTTTTATTCCCATCACACTACTGCACTTAGGTACATTAGTGTTCGAACAAAGATCTGTACACACTCAAACTCTTACTGCAGGCACTCAAAAAATATTCTAACTTTGGAGGAAACAAACTACAAGAGCTTCGCTAACTATGACAAAAAATGATATGAAAATTATGAGCTTGAGCACTATATTTATAGGTTGGCATATACCCCCCAACATCAGATATCTGACATCGCATCTGGCCTCTAACGTCGGATACCCAACGTCTGAGCAAATGAAAACATGTGATTCATCATCCATCCATAGATCAAGTTAAATGGAGTATAACAAATGGCATTTTTCCATGCCCTTTAATATGCCTAAAGAGTATCATTAATCTTATTGGCCCAATTTTGTCTATACATGCTAACCATTATCTTGACTATTCTAACAATTTTATGGTTAGTAACTTCTTCCTCATCATTATCTTATAGATGATTAGGGAAGGTTAACTTCTGATTAACCCCATAAGATTCCAATAAATTCTTAAAAACCTTACTAGTAAAATGCATACCATTATTATATATCAAGATTTATGGGATACCAAACTTGTAGAGCACATTATTATGAAGAAAGTTTGCTACAATGGTATATTATAAAACAAAAGTTTGGGTTAACCTTTTCTTTAGACGTTAGCAGGAATTTTCACATTCCTTGCCTCACAAGAATAGAATGTCCTTCTTCATGAGCTCAAATAATGGTCTAGTTATTCTATGATAATCTTTAATAAAATAGAGATAATAAGTAGTATGGCCTAGGAAAGATCACACCTCTTTAACCAATTGGTATCTATGTCATTTTCTTGATAGTGCAAATATTATTAAGATTAACTTCAATCCCCTTCTTTAAAAATTTATGATCGAGAATGATGCCCTTAATCACCATTAGCTAGTTTTTTTTTCTAATTTAACTTTATATTTACCTAGTAGAAATAGCATAAAATAGCTTTGAACTAGTTCAAGTCTTCTTGGAATGATTTTTCATAAGTGGAAAATTTTTTTATGAAGACCTCCACATAATTTTTGATCTAATTCTAGAAAATGGACATAACCAACCATTGGAACATGACTAGTATATTGCATAACCCAAAAGACATGCACTTGAAGATAATGATCCCACATGAACAAATGAAGATAGTCTTAGCTTGATCCTTTGGTGTAATGTTAATTTGATTGTAACTAGAGTAGCCATCAAGAAAGTTGTAGTACTTCTAGATAAAGATATTTTCTAATATCTTATCTAGAAAGGGTAATAAGAAATGATCCTTAAAAGTTGTAGCATTTAGCAACTTATAGTTTGATGAGTGGCGAGGTACCCCTACACTCAACCATACAAAACGAGCGTAGCTCGCGCGATCCAGTCGAACTATGCAGAATAAATGCCTAAACGCCTCAAGGAACACTTGGGGTTAATTAATCGTTGTCTTCCCAGACTTACTTGTTGTTGTCACGGTGTATGGTTAAGTAAGTCCAAGGTATATGATTTTTTTAGTCTTTTTTGGTTTATCTCCTATGCTAAGAGGTGAAGGGTTGAGAGACTAAAACTAATTCTAATTATAGTGCTAAGTCCTAGCATCAGCATCCATTCCCACTTGTCGTACACACCCTGAACTGTGCAACTGTTGCTACCAAATGCTAATCATTACTGGGATTACCACACGTAACACACGTGCTCGAAGCGGTCGTACTGAGGTACCTAACTAGCCTAAGTGTGACAAGCAGCCGATTCCTTGACTAGTTGTACACATCCGTAGATGCTCGTAATCAAGTCGTACTTGTCCCACTTTCTAGGAGGAAAGGGTGAGAGAATCTAATCGCGATGAGTAGCCGATTCCTTGGCTAGTCGTACACATTCGTCAATGCTCGTAACCAAGTCGTACTCATGCCGCGTTACTAGGAAAGTAGTAAATAACATTAAATAAACCTATCCATGCACTACAAGGTTTATCCACAAAGCTCATCTTTATTGCCGTAGACAACTTACATTCAAGTACAAAGCTGCTTGAATAAAGAACCGTTCACTTGGGGGACTCCTACTGTGGGCACATGGAAAATATTCTATCTCTGGGGTGATCAATCCGCCAAAGCTTCGCTACTTTACACCTATTATTCTAATGAGGGGAGTGTCGCCTCTTATTTATAGATTTGGTGGTGGAAGGTGAAATCGCGTACGCGATATCACAAGGAATGATGCGATATCGCATACACGATATCGCACAGGATGAGATATCGCGTCGGCCATGATATCGCGTACGCGGTATCGCAGCTTGTGTAATTCGTGTCTCATCATACCCCCATGACTGAATGAAAACTCATCCTCAAGTTCCTTACAATAATATCAAGTAGGTATGGGATTATTGAGGGAAATGGAACTAATGGAAAGACATGTGAACGGTTCATCATTACAAGACTTGACAAGATTGGTGTTCATGACAACAAGGGTGAACACCTTATTACAATGACATCAGGCCACATTTGACAGCTGAGAGAAAAGAGGAGAGAGAAGAGAAGAGAAGAAGAGAGAAGAGTCTTGCTGCTACCAATGCCTAGATTGTGCCTTCCGTTGTCCATCTGTAAGCGCATCATCAATCCTTCTCCTTGCATAGCTGCTGCAGCGCTGCTCCATTCCAAGTGTTTGCTCTAGGTCCAATCCATTGTTGTATGATTGCCATCTGCACACACAACACAATCATGTATTAGCAAGGGTAATTGAATCATTAAGTAATTAATACCTTGCTTTGGTGTAGGTTCATTGGCTAGGTTGTGGTATGGCTAATATGGGCATGGGAATATGTTATTGATGACTACCGAAGGTGTAGGGGTTAGGAAGAAAAATGAAAAAATTCAGGGCTTAGGAGAAAAATCGAAAAATCAGCCCCCGTCCCCCCATGACTAATCACGAACCTCTGGTAGCGTTAGAATGGAGAAAGAAAATGAGTAAGAAAGATAGGTAAAAAGGGACAACTATGGCATCAATGAAATGGATGTCAAGATGGAAATGAACAAAACTAAAATTAATTGCAAAATGTTAAGGAAAAGAAGTTAACTAATGTTCCAAATAGGAATGTTAGTGGATCCTCCCCAAAGCAGGCTCATGCCCTTAATGGCCTAACAAACTCACATTCAAAGAGTCCGTAGGCTTTGGGAATGTCCTTTGGAACAAGAGTTAAAGTCTTAATCGGAAGAATTTACCAAAAAGAAAACAATGTATCAACCAAAATATATACACTAATGATACAACCGGCAATGAGGTGAACAATGGAGAGAAGGATGGAAAGAAGAGGATGGAATGGAATCCCAAGGACAAGGTGGTGTACAGCCCCTTATGTGTTTTATGGTTAAT
>MNCI01037560.1:200459-215208 GCA_015680685.1 Gnetum montanum
TTCCAACAAACTTTCAACTTCATGGGCTCTCAGTTGGGAAAGTCTCCCTTGGGCGTAAGTCCCAAGAGTTCTTCTCGTTTCATTTCTTAGCCCATCCACGATGTGGCAAAGTTGATCCCGTTTAGCGTACCCATGGCTTAGGCATTGATGTAGTTGTGTATAGTAACGGGCCATGGCAGCATCCAAGGGTTCATAAGTACCTTGTTTCCAGCCTTGGATCTGCTTACACAGATTGGACACTCTGGAGTACGTTTCATATTTGTTGTTGAATAGTTCAAGCATTGTACTCCACCGCCTGATGGTTTTCGGTTCTAAGGACCGGTACCAGCTCTTTGCTTCTTTAGTGAGTATCCTTGGGAACAACTTAAGCTTCTTCCACTCATTATCTATATTTTGCAAGGCACAAGCATCGTGGAATGCCTGTAAATGATGTTGAGGATCAGCGTTGTATCCCCCTTCAAAACGTGGGATATTATTTATGTCCAAACGCTTGATCCTGCTATCCTTCAAGTGCCTTGTGGGGATCCTAACTACCTCTGTGATGTCTAGCATGCTTTGGGTTGTGAGTAGGAGTTCGTCATGATCATCTCTGTCATGACGTTTATGATGCCTTCATGGTGNCGGGGATCAGAGCCCGTAGCATGTACAGTTGATCGAAGGCCCTGATGCCTAACCTCTTCACCATTGTGAGGAGGAGGAACTTCATTTTCTAAGAAACCCGTTGTGAGGGGTTCCTCGTCTCCTATTTCACTAAGGACATGGGGGATCTTGCCCTTCAACAATGAATGTTGGCTCTCCTACCTTAAGTCTCTCATACATTGGGCATCTGTGGGGTAATAATCCCTCATGTCATAATCTTCTGCAACGTATTCAGCGTAATAATGTACCATGCCAATCTGTACTAAGGCACGGAAAAGCATGCGAGAGATTGATCGATCTGGGGGTAACACGATGTTACCTTGCAAATCTCTACATCGCAGTTGTTTATCTTGATGGAGTATAAAAGTAAAGTTGGAAATATACTCATCGGGATGAGTATAAACTATCTTATACTGTTTTGGACTTGGCTGATTTAGGTTATGTGTGTGATGCTGACTGTCTTCCGTGTTATCCTCAGGTGAGTTAACTTTATGAGAAGAAGCCATTTTATTGGTGTGCTATTCACCATTATCTATGTTCTTAATTAACTAATTAACCCAAAGGTTCGTTAAGGCTCACAACGATGTGAAAGATTTCCTAATGTTCTAATTGGCGTAAAAACACTTAATACCCGACAACAGCGCCAATGATGAGTGGCGAAGTACCCCTACACTTAACCATACGAAACGAGTGTAGCACACGCGATCCGGTCGAACTCTGCAGACTAAATGCCTAAACACTGCAAGGAACACTTGGGGTTAATTAATCGTTGTCTTCCCAGACTTACTTGTTGATGTCACGGTGTATGGTTAAGTAAGTCCAAGGTATATGATTTTTTTGGTCTTTTCTGGTTTATCTCCTATGCTAAGAGGTGAAGGGTTGAGAGACTAAAACTAATTCTAACTATAGTGCTAAGTCCTAGCATTAGCATCCAGTCCCACTTGCCGTACACACCCTGAACTGTGCAACTGTGGCTACCAAACGCTAATCGTTACTAGGATTACCACACGTAATGCACGTGCTCAAAGCGGTCGTGCTAAGGCACCTAACTAGCCTAAGTGTGACAAGCAGCCAATTCCTTGACTAGCCATACACATCTGTAGATGCTCGTAATCAAGTTGTACTTGTCCCATGTTCTAGGAGGAAAGGGTGAGAGAATCTAATCGTGATGAGTAGCTGATTCCTTGGCTAGCCGTACACGTTCGTCAACACTCGTAACCAAGTCATACTCATGCTGCGTTACTAGGAAAGTAGTAAATAACATTAAATAAACCTATCCATGCACTACAAGGTTCATCCACAAAGCTTGTCTTTATTGCCATACACAACTTGCGTTCAGGTACAAAGCTACTCGAATAAAGAACTGTTCACTTGGGGGACTCCTACTGCGGGCACATGGAAAATATTCTATCTCTGGGGTGATCAATCCGCCAGAGCTTCGCTACTTTACGCCTAGTATTCTAATGAGGGGAGTGCTGCCTCTTATTTATAGATTTGGCGGTGGACCGCGATATTGCGTATGCGATATCGCGTACGCGATATCGCAAGGAATGACGCGATATTGCAGGGGATGCAATATCGCGTCAGCCGCGATATCGCGTACGTGGTATCGCGGCTTGTGCAATTCACGTCTCATCATAGTTGATACAAATTCTTCATTTGTTTCCCTTCTTGCATGTAACTATAGTTAAACTAACCCATTTGCTATTAAAAATAGAAGCAATGAAGCCAATCCATAGGATATGGATTATTTCACTTTTCACCATGTCCCTCATATTTTGATTAAGTCTATATTTTATTATCTAATGAGGTTTGACACTTACGTGTGTGTATATGTAGCATTAACAAATTGAAGGATCAATTCCTGTGAGTTTATCATGTGACCATGTAAAGAATTTTATTCACTTTGCAACTATCCTTTTAAATTCTACCTTTTGGGAACCAACACAAAGAAATTAATGATGACAGGATGACCATCCATAAGTAACAAATACTCCAAACCTTCAAGATATGGCTTGATTTTAAGTGGTGATGTAGAAATATTCTAGGATAAATTAAGGGTGCTCAGAATTTAGGATTGTCTTGCAACATTGTAGCTACCTTCATTATGTTCTCAACTGTGAAATTGGATTGTTTGGCATTAGATAAGGCAAGAGCATTGATTAATCTCTCAAAGCCATGACATAAGGCAAGAACATTGATTAGTCTCTCAAAGATGTGATGTGTGGCTTCATGGACCAAACATTCTTTGAGACAATTTATGTCTTTGATGGCATAGAGATGCTTTATGACATAGTAATTGCAATCATGCTTGCCATAAGACCAAGAAGGATTACATGATATTTACTTGTAATGTGTGTTCCTAGTTGCATCTTTTCTATCAATCTCAAGGTGAAAGCCTTGGAAAACTAACCTAACATCAATAGTGCTCAGCCAAGCTCTTCCTATGATGATAAGGAAGCTATCTATCACATTATTTTCTAGTTTGATCACCAAAAAATTAGCAAGGCACAACCATCCCACCAAGGTAGTCATAATGTCATTCATCTATCCCATGAGATATCTATATGATTAGTCTACCACCTCCAATATGATGTTATTACGCTTGAGGAAGGAAAGTCCCTAATCAAGGTACTATTGCAATGAAATAATATTAACTCCTAAACTAGAGTCACATGGAACTTTCTCATCAATATAAATTTCCACCACCGAATTACCGAGATCATTCTTCTTTTTGGACAAATGACTTTCTTTTACTACCTACATGGCTACCTTGGACATTTTAATTGTTACAATGCCATTATCATCAAGTTCCATCACATTCAAAAAGTCATATACATTTGAAAAACCCTTCCCTTAAGTGAATGGATAACTATAATAATGCTCAAGGAATGGTATAGGAACCTCTTGAATTTAGACTCTAGTGCTATTGGAGGAATTATCCTTTCCACATTAAGAGGATGGAGTGGACCTATCCCCATGGTGCTTGTATCTACGCTTACAAAAATATATCCTATCAAAATTTCCCCTACAATCAAGTTTATGAGAGCTTGGTAATATTACCTAGTAACATAGAAGTAGGATCAGCATAGCAGGAAATATCATAACATTTGGTTTACCTTGGATATGGTTGACTAGGGATCCCACCTTACGTGGGATTAGACAATAGAAGCTGTTATTGATGATCACGTTCTTGCAAGGTAGGGATAATGAAATAAATGTTTGGAGAAAATAGCATTTGTTATTGCATTGAAGAATTTAATGAAGCAGCACCCCAAGGATTTACAGTTTTCCATTACTAGTATTGTTGCATGACTTCTAGGTACACACCTCTAGGATAGTATGATGGGCCATAGAAGGGAGTCCTCCTTGTTTTTCTCTTAATGAACTTGGGATTTAAGGACATCCTAACTCATCTCATTTCATAAATCATGTGGATCATGACTAGGCAGCACTCAAGAATCTGCATAATTATTGCAAGGATCTTTATCACTGAAGGACAAGGAAGCATCATCTAAATCTTATCTTACATCCTTAGAGAAAGAAAGCTTCTCCTTACCTTTTTCCTCATGCTTCTTTTTAAATCTAGGTGGTACAACTACTTTTGTAACCACTTCAACCACTCTACCTTCAATGTCCTTAAGGATAGTGGATATTTTCTCATCCACCACATCCTAAACTTGATCAACCCAATGGATGAAGTGTGCTAAGGCCTTATGAGATCTAACTTGATCATGTGCCAAGGCCTTAATACTAGAAGAAGATTTGGCTATATATTCAATGATTTTGTTCTTATTTTTTCATATGGGATTATGGTTTTAATTCTTTGAAGATTTTCATTTTTCCCATTCACCTTCCATGCTAACAATAGTATCAAGTACTTTGATTTAGGCCATAGAATTTTTGTGTACTTGGTCCATTGCATGCATATCTATTCACTCCCTTGTCTTCTACCTTAGGCCTTTCATGATATGCATGAGCTACTGTCTTTGGTTGAAGCCATGGTTTAAATAACGGTTGAGATTTTTGAGATATCTCTCCATGGTAATGTCTAGATATTTATAGGATCCTTGCTTCATCTTGCCCATTTCTTCTAGATATTAGAAATATGGACATATATTTGGAATTTAATATATAAAATTTTAATCATGTCTACCCATGCTTGAATTGACTTAGGTGGATAGGATTAGTACTAGGTTTTTGTTTATTTGATGAAGATGCAAGGAAATAATCCCAACTTCTACCAATTACTAATGATAAATTGCAGATAATAAGCATTATGAAATGCAGGTATATGGAGTTTGAAATCATCATTGGTATATCCTCTATATAATAGAACAATAGTCATTTTAATGTGTTTGATCCTACTATTACAAACATGCTTACATGAAATGTATGCAACATGGTTTAGCTCATGATAAATACCCTAGAGAAACTAGGGGAAACTATCATCATCAAATGGTCCTAATAGATAGAGATGCTCAAGCTTGGAAAGGAAATAATTCTAATAAATTTATATTACATTGGAATCGATATCCTTGGTCTTCATGTGAAGGGTCTCTTTGTCTTTAACATCTAGTTTCTCATGCTTCTCCTCAACTAAATAATCAAATGAAAAGCCATGATAGACCTCCTCCTCTATCATCTAATCTCGAAGCTCTTATCTTAGTTGAGGCTCATAATCACTCAAGTCTCACTTTAAAAACACATATAATGTGAAAAATTACTGTAGTCCAAGTTTGATTAGAGCCTCTTTAAGATTTGCTATTGCATCCATGATCGATTCCTTTGCAAAAAATCCATGAATGTCACACCACGTTTCCTACTTATCTAAATGATAAGTCATGACAACCTATGGTAAGTTAGGTCATCCACATGTTCAAATATAATAGAAGCCTTTTGTCATTTTGGTACTTTTACTAAAATATTTAATAAGCTCTTAACATCATTTTCCATCTTGCATGTGTTCAAAACCTACATACAATGCTAAGAAACACATACTAGGTTTCAATGAAAATTAAAATTATACAAGTATTCTAGGTAATTTACCAATGCCTTTCTTGGTAAGGGTGATAATGATAGAAATCCTACTAGCTTTGGATCAAGGAATATATCATTGAAATCATAGTGTGAACTAGTCGTAATCTTCGAAGACGATGTTGAGTGGATTACCAAGAACACTCATGTATGTCATTACATTCAAAAAATTAGAAAATATACAATGATACATATAATAAAATTCAAATCCGTGTTGCCATGTTAGAAGAGATAAGATAATATTTATAATTTTATATTTTATTATTTTTCATGTATTTTATAGTTATAAAGAACAAATAATAATAAACACATATGCATTACAATCCTACTTAGGAATACAGGGAATGCTCTCACACATACTTACATGCATTGTAATCCCTCAAGGGACAAGTGCAACACCACATACGAAATGCAATAAAATGACTCTTAGTCATAACTTGGATGGCCTAAAATCATTCCATATAGTTTTAACCTCATTGGATAAGGTTGAATCATCATAGCTTATGAAAACAAAAAATGAATAAATATATTTGTTATTTATTTTAATGTTTTATGATGTTTTTGGTGTTTTAATGTTTAAGGCATCAATAATAAAAAGAGGAAAAATAATTAGCTTTATTTACCATGAAAATACTAGACTTCACATTGACCAAATGGTTCTAAGCTACATAAGCATGGTAGCACTCTAACAGAGTCTAGTCGCACTTCCAAAAGAAATGACTTAAAACACATACAACTAGGGAAGGAAATCAACTTACCAAAGGGAGAAAGACCTCTTCACACAACCAAATATCACAAGATCCAAGAAATTACTAAGCATTAAATTGTTATTATGGAAGAACTTGTCCCAAGTATTTATAGTTTTGGCATGAAAATGGAGAGGATTTGTCAACACTTGGGTGCTAATAGACGCTGATCAATAATACCTAGGCCAACCTTGGTCACACTACTGGTAAAGATAACCATTCAAGATTAGGCAAGGAATGCATTAGGACCCCTGTGTTAACACAAGGGATGCACTAAAGTAGGGTAGTCAACGCACCCCCACCTTGCAACAACATTCTACCACTTTGTATCTAGAACAAGCTAAAACTCAAAGGCACATGCTAAAATGATCCAAGGACTTTTGAATGAAATAAAAAATCATCCTAAAGAGCTTGGAATTGAGCATGAAACCTTAGAGTGTGGCATGGCAAGCAAGGATGCATTGTACAAGACCAATAACCTTAACCAAATGCGCTAGACTACAAATACAAGATGCACAAAACACTTCTAATTCCAAGGCTTACTATCAACATACAAATTGCCACTAAATTCTTAATCATACATATAGTTAAATTATTTTGAGTTTCAACATCCATTTTACCCAAAGTGTATTTATGATTCTTATTTCTAAATATTATAACTTCTTATGTTATCTTAAGAACTGATTTGGTATCTCATTTTTGGGATTGAAGGAGGGGAATGATGGAGCTCGAGGGTGGAAGGTTATGTAGGAATATTTATCCCCAAGACATATAGTCAAATTATAACTTTATGGGGGATGTTGAATCTCAAAAAATGAATAATAATATTTAAAAAGCTCTAAATACATTAGATTAATGAAGAAAGAGTCTTTGAAAAAGCCTAATGTTTTGGGGATGCCTTTTTAGATTTTCATTCTTACAACCAATCTTGAAATATCTTCCCTCTAAGGTGGAAAAAGGATAATGCATTGACCTTTGTTCATAATTACTCTTTGAGATTTTTACTTCTTACTAAAGGATTTATTATAAAGAGAAACAAAAAACTTTCTCTAAAGAGAAAAGAATACATCAATCAAAAATAGTAAAAAAATAGCAATAAAATCTAAAAGTTTCCCATTCTTGAGTCTCCAAAACAAAAAATAATAATAATACTATACAAACTAAATTAATTTTTTAACTTTCACTATGAACTTTTTTGCTTGAAGTTGTAGCTGAAAAGAAACATCTTTGATAATCTAATATTTAACTCCTAAACATACTTTCAAATGTAAGAAAAGAAAGTAGGCAAAGTAGGTTGATCACCAAGAATGATTTTAATGATGCCTAGTTGAAAGTTATTAAAAATTCCCAATGTCCATTTCTAAGCATGCTATGCAACAAAACACTAAAAAAAACATGAGAAAAATAATTTTCAATTTTTCAAAGAGGACATTGAGGAGAAATAATTCTCCTATATTTTAGATGAATGTCGATAGGAAGACCTTGATAAATAAGAATCCATAAAAAATATGAATTTTTGAAAAGGTAAAATTTTTCTAAATATCTTTCATTTTTCTTATCCGATGATAATTACATATTCTAGGCCTTATTGAATTTTTTATGAATAAAATAATTCTTTGTAATAATCTCATATGTAATTTTAGAGTTAAAAGGAAAAACAGATATGTCATTCTTCCAAAAAAAATATTTGAAAACCTTAATGCAAACTATTGCTAAATTTAAATAAATTTTTAAGATCAGAAATTAATTTTTCAATTTTTTTTTCTTTTTATATTCAAAAAATAGAGGCTATATGCCATCTTCCATGTAATCCATCTATCATACATATTTAGATAGAAAACTACAATGATACCAAACTTGCTTCAAGTGTTATAGAATCTAGATGAATTAGTAGCCTAAGCACCTTCATTGAAGGAAATCCACTATAGACTAAGTTTTGTAAGAATATCTTCTGAAACTATAATATGATTGTAATCCTAATAATTACTAAGCTTACATTACATCAATTAAATTTTATTAAGAACTAGAAAACTAGGAATAGAATTGGCTTAAGGAAAAACAAGATATTGAAGAAAGTTATTAGAATACTAACTATTATCATTTTTAAGATTTCCTTGGATAAGTCTATTTCTTAAAAGGAACATCCAAACATCATCTCCATTAATTCACTTTATAATTCATTTTACTATGAGAGAAATACCTTGGTTATAATAATTAATGAGGCCAAGTCCTCCATCTTTCTTGATACTAATGTAAATATCCTAAGAAATTCTAGTAAATCCTATTCTATATTACTTAGTAGATGAATAATACAATCAATTTTATCATAGGAGTCTTAGAATGAGCCTGATAATTGGAGTAATAAACATGAGTTAATTGAAGCATCTACTTAATAACTTAAACTTTTCTAGCAAGGATGAGTTCTTTTTCTTTTCATTTATCAAACTTCTTTTTAATTTTATCAATCACATAATTCCAAAAAATAGTAAGATTAGGCTCAAAGGGAAATGTATTCCTTAAATTTTAAAGATAATATTTTTTGAAAATTTTCTAAAGCCTGAGAGGAACTCACTCATCAAAATTGTCATCACAATAAATAATAGATTTTTGCTAATTAATACAAGAGCTAAATAACATGAAATAATCTTTCACTCTAGCTAATAGAATATTGATATTTTGTAGAGAATTTTTAATCATAAAAAAGAATCATTTGTAAAGTGCATGTTAAGTAATTACATGTCCTGATTAGCATTATTTACCAAAATCAAATGCATAACTTGGAGCTTTCGAATCAAGAGTCTTATCACTAGGCTAACATTTCATTATTTTATTTGGTATCCCAATAGCATAATTTATGAAAGATTATCATAACCATACTTAGATGTCAACATGTACCTAGGATATACATAGGATATTAGACTCCAAAAAATATATAGATTAAAAATAAAAGTTTTGAGTACAAAAGTAGAAGAGTACTGTAGAGAGGAAAAACTCCAAATTAATAAAAAGGAAAGACTTAATAATTTTGGGAATGTCTTTTCAAGTTTTTATGATTAGAACCAATTCTAAAAAACCTCCTCTCTAGGGTCAAAAATCGAATATTCCATGAAAATATTAACATTGGATAGAGTTGGAGAAGGCCCCCACCTTATCAATAGAATCAATGTTATCAAAAGATATTATTTCTATATATTGATCAATAATTGCAAATGAATTATTAGTAGTTAAAATATATTAAACATGATATCCATCTAAAGATTTGGCATGTAATTTCCAATACATAGACTTTGTTAACAATTTTTGTTATGATGAACTATTTGAAAACCATTTGAATCAACAATACATTTCTGTGAGATCTTAGGAACAAATATTTATTTTTCCTAAGTCATTAAAGAATTCTTTAAATTTAATTTGATTGAATTTAATTTGAATAGAACCTCCCTCAAAGGTATATTTTGTTGAATAAGAATAAAAACAAAGGGTGGACTAACTATTGAAACATCAATAAAAGAAATTCTTGCAGGATCTACAACATCTATAGAAAATACCGTAGGAAGATCTACAACATTTGTAGAAGAAGCCTTAGTAGTGTTTGTAGTAGCTTGGTGCTGATGTACTTGCATAGCCTTTTTCCATAACATAAAAGAACATGAATCAAACATATGACCCTCTTGATAATAATAGTGATATGACTTTGGAAGATTGCAATAAACAACCTTCTACACATAATCAATTCCTCCACCACACAAAAGAGTGTCTTGCTTAAGCAAATAAAGATTCATCTCAATCTTATATTGAATTCTACAAAAACCACTAGTTGTACCTGGGGTTTAAAATTACTTAATTAGCCCAATTTGAGAGATAATATTCCTTTCAACTTTTCCAAAAATCAATAGAAGTTTGAACAATTCAACGAAACAAGTAATCCTTTGAAATTCAAGAGATATTGGATTAAAAGAGAGAGTTCACTATTGAATAATTAACAAACCATGATGATGATTGAAAACACTAATATTAAGGGCCTTAGAAACCATCATTGAGTTAATAAATTCTACCAACAAAAATGAGTTTGATAGATAGTGTCTATGGATAGCATCAGATTCTTGATTTTTTCAAACCAAATTTAAATGACACAAAAAACTTGGAGAATGAGGTAAATAACCTAGAATTCTCACAAAAACATATATTCCAAAAATTTTCTGAGAAATAGATTCATATAAATGATCAAGTATCTTATAGAATGGCAAAGAAGCATTGAGTCCTCTTGAAGGATCACCAACTAAATCTAGCAACATTGCATGTAATTCCAAATAGATTTACATTACCTGCTTAATTACTTGTATCTAGGATACATATAGCTAACAACATACTTTGATTGAACTCATGTAGATGTTCCTATTATGCTAGTTTAAGTTATATTTGAGACACCTTTATATTCTATTTAATTTTTATTAAATTACGTAAAACTAAAAATGAAATTGAAATTTTGTTATGTTTATATAGACCTAAAAGATCTATCATATAGGAAGCTCCAAAAGTTGACATAAGACATTTGATTAACAAAATAAAAGACCTTAAGCATCTCTACTAAGTTAAACTCAAACAAAGTTACTTAATTCCACCAAAATTTTCATTCAAAAAATTAGTAATAGTTATTTCACAGGTGTTGGCAATTAGTACAACAATCACTCATTTAATTGGTATTGAAACACCACCAAAATTCATGTTGCAAATCCCACTTTTCAGTTTGAGATAAAGTTTCATTGTAAATGTAAAATATGTAGTACATAAGCTACAATCTTGCATATTTCAACTTTTTGGGGCTAACAAATGTTTCAAAAGTTGTTATTTCCTTATTTTCCAACTATAAATAGGTACTACATGTCCATATATAGGCTTGGGAAGGCTAAAAACACCATTGGAATACCTAAAATGGCATTTTCATGAGTTTTTTTTAAGGGTATAGCCCCAACTACGATGGAGCCATCTTTAGTAGGCACAGTAGCTATAGTAGTCATAGTAGCCACAGTAGTTACAGTAGTCATAGTAGCCATAGTAGCTATAGTAGCCAATGTAGTCATCACCAAGACCAGGTAGAGGTGAAACATTGGCATTTTTGGGATGGCCATTTCTCCAACACCAACCAGCACATGCATCCCAAGTCAACAACAATTAGATAATAGTCTTTACTAGGCATAACACTTTTCAACGAGTTTCACCATTTCTACAATTTCTATTCATCTTTCCATTTTCCAATACTATTACATTCCCTATTTTCAAAGCCTTTAGCAAAGTTACAAAAGCTAGTTTACTATTTATAGTAAACAAATGGGTTTTGTGGGTGTAGTCCATTTTGGACATACCACAAATACCAACTATGCTAGCAGTAGTTGGCTAACTATGCTAGTAGGAATAGTTAGCTTACTACACTCACAGTAGTTGGCTGACTACACTAAGCAGTAACTGATTGACTACATTGGCAGTAGATGGCTGACTACATTGAGTAGTAGTTGATGAACTATGCTGATAGTAGAAGCCATTACAATCCACAATTAATGTCAATTTGTCAGCAATCAATGGTAATCAATGACAAGCCTAAAACTAACAACCCTAAGTTATAAAAGCCCAATGTTGACACCATTTCTAGGTTCCAAATTTTGGGTTTTTGCAATCCTTAGAGTGTTGCAAATTTTCTCAATTGACATCACATACAACAATTTTGAACTCTGGATACTTTGACACTTTGGCATTTCAAAACCATTTTGTAGTAATACCATTTTCCATTCTTACATTCATTCCCATTACCCATCAAACCCATTCATAACCCAACTACTTTTTTAGTAGCAAAACCTGGCACTATGCTAAATGTAAACACCCCCATGTAAATGCCATTGCTACTAAATGTGTGAGCCCCCACCACATTTCCATCTCCATTGGTAGTCATTAAAACCCATTACAACTATCACATCCTCCCCTTAGTAGTGTCATTCAATGGTAGAAACTGAGACTACGCTAGGCATAGAGACTTCCACATAGTTTCCATTGGGTTTTGCTTCAACTTTCTTGTCTACTGCAACATCCATACCATTGGGTTTTGCTGAAATTTTTTCATCTACTACAAAATCCATTCTGTTGGGTTTTGTTGCAATTTTTCCATCTACTGCAACATCCATTCTATTGGGTTTTGTTACTGTGATACCCATTCCATTAAAGCCTATTTTTTATCAAGTGTTAATAGTAGTTGGCAACTACACTCGTAGTAGTTCACTAACTACATTGACAATAGTTGGCAAACTACACTAATAGTAGTTGGTTGACTACACAGACAGTAGTGATGAGACTACTGTTTAAACCAATTCTATTCAACACCATTCCATTGGACCCCATTCCATTTGACACCAATTCGTTGAACTCCATTCCTTCTATGACACCCATTTCTTCTTAGTACTTATTTCCTATTACCTTTCCATTATTAGCCTACTATGATAGTAGTTTACCCTACTTACTACATTTTTACTAAAAATAGTAAAAACACCAAAAAGCACTACTTGCAACATGCCTTTTCAACAATTGACCAAACTACCTTTCAAACTCACTGATAGTGGGTCCAATTAACAAGCCATGAGGGTGTATGACCTCAAGGAGCCTACTATCATTGAGTGTAGGTAGTCTTTAAGGGTTAGGGGGAAGAATCTTGATTTTTCTATCATAAATGAAGATTGTTACAACTTCATTTATACCAAAATATAGGTTGACATGCTAATTCCATGTCTAGAAGTAGAATCCAAAAAATATTTTGAGCTCATACCCTAGGTGGGAAAGAGTATATCCCTTCCTCGAATGATCAAATTTTCCTCAATGATATCTATGCTAACATCCTAGCTCCATTGATTGAGATGGAGGAGGAGAATGACAAGCATAGCTTGGCAGAGCAACAAGAAGAGGAAGATGAGTTTAGGATAGAATCTAAGTCAAAAAACCTCTTGGGAATATTGTTCTAATAAGCAACCCCCAAGGCAGCTAAGCCTTTCTCTAATTCCTTTGTCTTCTCCATGGGCATGGTGCCACCATCTTCTACCCCCTCATACCATACTATAGTTGGTCCTACCCCTGTTATAGTCATGCACCAAGCACACTCGATGCCACAACCCATGGCCTTGCACTTCTTAATGTCATTTTCTATACAACCTCAAACTATGCAACCATCATCAATGGTTGTTATTTCCACTAACCACCTTATCATCCAGATGGGGCCCACAGTGAGACCCCATGCAACTCAAGGGTTGCATACCCCCTTTGTCCTATTTGTGCCTTAGATTCTAGCATAAACATCATTTTCCTTATTTGGCCTATAGACTATAACCATGACACAATCGCTCCCTTCCATCTTATAGCCAATAGTGAGGCCACAAGCCTCACAATGTACACCTTAGCCATTTGTCCAAACTCCATAATTAACACGGGCATCCTAAGGCCTAGATCAAGCTTTCCAAATGATCCAAGACTTGATAGAAGAGTTAAGCAAACTCAAAGCCTCAACGTCTTAGAACATAAAAACTATGGACTTCTATCAAGATGATCCCATAAGTCTTTTGATCCCACCTCTAACTATTTTCCATGGTGTCCTTATGCCACAATTCATCAAGTACAATGATGAAGATGATCTGAATGCATATTTGATCACCTTCCACTCTAAGTGCTTACTATGCAAGCATGGTTGCATATGATTATGCAAATTTTCCCTATGTCTTTAGCAGGAAAAGCTTTGGACTAGTACCATGCCTTGCCAAGGGGATCCCTATCCTTCTTAGATGAACTGATTTCACAATTCATTAACCATTTCAAGTATAACTTGAAACTTGATGCCATGCTTGACTAACTAATGAAGGTCAAGCAAGGACCCCTAGACCCAATGCAGAAGTTCATCCAATGATGAAACACTCTACTCAACAAGATACTAGAGCCAATAGCTAAAACTCACTGATGAGTGGTGAGGTACCCCTACGCTCAACCATACGAAACGAGCGTAGCACGTGCGATCCGGTTGAACTCCGCAGACTAAATGCCTAAACACCCCATGGAACACTTGGGGTTAATCATTCGTTTTCTTCCCAGACTTACTTGTTGTTGTCACGGTGTATGGTTAAGTATGTCCGAGGTATATGATTTTTTTGGTATTTTACGGTTTATCTCCTATGCTAAATGGTGAAGGGTTGAGAACTAAAACTAATTCTAACTACAGCACTAAGTCCTAGCATCAGTATCCGTTCCCACTTGNTAACTAAAACTAATTCTAACTACAGCACTAAGTCCTAGCATCAGCATCC
>MNCI01037560.1:223984-255493 GCA_015680685.1 Gnetum montanum
CCTCTTATTTATAGATATGGCGGCGAACCGTGATATCGCATACGCAATATCGCAAGGAAGGACACGATATCACGTACGTGATATTGCAGGGGATGTGATATCGCATCGGCCGCGATATTGCGTATGCGATATTGTAGCTTGTGCAATCCACGTCCAATCACTCACCTTTTAGCTATTTTCAAAGGGATGATTAACAATTTTATGAAATTGAAATTATATTATCTTGACCCATGGTCTCTTAGTCAAGCCTTTTCCCAAACTAAGAACATAGAGGATGCCATTGAAGCCAACCATGATGCTACTTATGTGGCATACAAAAATCAACATATGTGGAAAGATAAAGAAAAGGGTTGGCAAAACAATGTGGCCATAGCAACTATGATCAAGGAGACTAAGCCAACCGACTAGGGGCCAAATAATAATCAACCTAAGGCCCCTGCTACCAACAATGATAGCCAATCATTAACCTTTGAGGCCATGGCATCAATTTCCTCTAGATCTAACTTTGCACAGAAAGACTAATCCAGCTATACCAAATTACCCCTTAAGCCCTCATAACTATTAGACCAACTAGTGAAGAGCGGTCGAATCTAGTACAAACAGATGATTGCGAATGCTTACAAGCATGATAAGTTATGTGAAATAGTGAAAGATCCTACTCAAGAAACTAAAGATGATCCCCCATCACCCAAATACTTTAGGTTCAATTGTTTTTTCCATTACCATCAATTACTAGGTTATGATATTGGTTTCTACCTCACACTTAAAGATGACCTACAAAGGATGATTAATAGAGGTGAATTGGTATTAGATACATCCAACCCCATTAGGCCTTAGAATCAATCTATACACATATAAAAAAACCCCCTAAATGCTAACAATAGCCCATACACCATAGTGATGTTTGACATCTATAATAATCAAAGGCCTGTGAGCAAACCATTTGTCATCAAGGTTCCTCCTCGCAAAGAAAGGAACCCTTTAGCTTCCATTAGCTCAAGGTCCTTCTTTGTTGTAAAGGTACCATCAACAGTGTCCCCCAAAGAACCCTTTATGATTAGGATGCCCCAACAATAGAACAAGGCCCTGTGATGGCCCATGCAATGTCTTCTTCCTCACAACCAACTAGGGATAGCAAGAAATCCCCAACCAAATAATGAAAGAAGGCTATGTAGAAGGCCAAGAACAAGGTTGATAAGTAGTCCAAGTTAGGGAAGGGAGTGGGTTCACCAAAGATCACTTCCATTTCATCTATTGCCATGACTACGACAACCTAAGTTACTTCAACCAGTGAACCATGGAAAGAACCAAAATCCAAAGAGAAGAATTAAGAGGCCATGTCATAATAACAACCCAAACATAAAGTTTGCATTTTGGGATGTATGGAGTAAATTAGACACAACAAGTTAATAACCAGTAATAAGTATTTCCTTAATGTGATGAAATAGGTTAAATAATTTCTTAAACAAAAGAACACAACTTTGAGCTTGTACGACCTGGTCATGACTTCTGCTACCCACCGCAAGACACTAGTTAAGATGTTCATCTCCATTCTTGTTAGCAAGGATGTCCCTACTAATGAAGAGTCTATTCATGTAGTCATGGTACCCTCTTCACCCAAGGAATCGAAGTCAACATCATTGATGTTTCAAGATAGCAAAATCAAGACAAACCAAAATGACAAAGTAACCAAACTACCACTTTTTGTAACCATACATGTTGACCAATATAAAGTACATAGGGTACATGTATATGATGGGGCGGCAACCAATGTCATATACTATACCATCATTGAACACCTAGGCTAACTTGAAGAAATACAACATACCATGATCATAGTCCTTAAATCCTTTAATAGATCATAGGTTATAGTTAAAGGTTTCATTTATTTAGATTTCATGGTAGGGGAATAGTTCCCCATAATAGTAGATTTCTTGGTGGTAGAAGAGACACCAAGATTCAACCTCATCCTGGGAAAACCTTGGCTACCCCAAATGTGAGCTATGTCTTCACTTATTCACCAAGAAATCCACCTACCTTACAATGAAGGTGAAATTATTATTCATGGAGAAAGCATGGTTCCCTTAGCTATTAACAATGTCGATGTAGTGCAAGGGTCCGAAGTGGGATTTCAAGAAGAAACTTCTATCGTTGTCCATGAAATCGAAGAAAATGACATAACCAAAGAAACAAAAACAAATATTGATGAACCCATCGATGTGCCATCGGGAGAACTACCCTTCAACATCATTAGTGAAGGTGACAAAGGATATAGGATTATGCAAAATAAACCATACAAATTTCCTAATCTCTTAAAGATTAGGAAACACTTGCACAAGTGATACAAGCTCCTAATTCTTCCCATACCCTATGTGATTATAGTTGTGTGACTTTATAACATTCATAGCCTAATATCCTAGTTCACACTTTACTTGTTAGTATCATTTCATTTCTCTTGGGTTTAAATTTAAATTTTTTGGTGGCCTAGAATTTATTTTGTTTTATGTCTATTTACTTTTTACTTTTGCTTAAAGAACAAACTTCATAAAAAAATTTCACTTTTGCATTCATTACAAGCCACTATGACCTTAAATTGGCATTGTAGCTTGTCATGGCCTTAAACTGGAAAATAACACATAGTCTACCATGACCTTAAACTAGAAAATAACCATTATAACTCATTTCCATTTATGCCTACAACTTTATTACTTAGCAGTTTCAACCATCTATCACATTTAGCAAATGTATCCTTAGAACATAGATCATAAAGTAGCATCACAACATAAAGAAAATTGTAACTCTAGAATGTTATAGCCAGAATTCAAATTTAGCTTTAGCAATAAAAAATAAAAATGTTCAAAACAATATCATGTGGCAAAGATCTCCAAACAGCAAAATTTTAAACAATAAACTATTTTGGCTAACACTAGCTATACATCAACAATGTCAAAGAATCAACTAAATATATGCATAAAAGAAGTAACTAATGGAACTATGGAGCATCTAGTGAATGAGGTCGATCATCATCTCTATCCCTACTACTGGGGCTTCTGATGTCTTCTAGTGCTTGTAACATGACAAGGCCAAAATCGATTAGCAATCAATAAATATAAAATGAAAATTACTGAAATTAAAATTAAATGAACTAACCTGAGATGGTTCTAGAGTTGTATGTCCTATAGGGAAAGTTAGAAGACCAGCCTCTAGATGGTGAAGGAGTTCATCTTCAAACATGTTGGTCTAATCAACATCCCCATAATCAAGACCCATAAGAATGTTAATCTTGTCAACGTTGGTCCATGTAGGTGGCTCATGTGAAAATGTGGTAGAGGTTTCCTTCCTTGAGGTAGTTGTAATCTGATGAGTGGGAGAAGCAGCTACAGTCACATTATTAGAAAATATCTTATAGACATCCTCTACATTAATACCCATCATAAATAGCTCTAGCTTTCACCGTTCAATAGACTCCTCCTATAACCACTTAAGGTAAGCATCATACTAAACCATATACACCCTCTTGTGATTCTTTTGTTTACGACCCCACTTAAGGATCCAAGCATAGTAGTCTTTTCACTCACCAACCTTGTGATTGATGAGATCAATTTGAAGCTTCTATTGCACAATTTCTCTAGCAAAGGGGACCTTGCGTTGACATGCATTCCAGTAGCAAAACCAAAGTATCTTCTTAGTTCTTAAGGATTCTATGAATTCTTTATAGTCCTTAAGGTCTATTACCTTCTCTTTCAATTTCATGCTCTCCTCCCTTAGTGCTATGACTTGTTCCCATAGGAACTCATTAGAATGTCTACATTCCCATAAAGACTTAGAACATGAGAGTGCACATCCAATGGCATCCTCATATAGTTTATGTGGGACATTAGTCATATCTAAAGGTAAGGAAGGTAATGCATTGACCTTTACTAGCTTTTTGAGATCCCATCTTAGGTTAGGCACTATAACCAACAAGATGAAACCAAGTAACAAAGAAAACTACATAACCATGAAAACCAAGTAAAAGGGCAAAAATATAAAAACACTAAAAGGAAATGAGTTAAAAATCTTACCAATCATAGAAGCTATCTGTTGCAACTAGCTGATCATATCTTTGGCTACACCCCACATAAATTATAGTTTATCAGGGATTTCCACCCACAATTGCATACAAAAGGTAGAAGTGGATGCTTCTACCTATGGCTCTTGAGCTACAACTAGAGCAATAAACAATCAAATGATCATGGACATTGCTAAAAAGGAATTAATGAAATATAACAAGCACTACATTTAGGACTACAAATTGTAAGTACTTAATAGTTTCTCTAATGTGGCAGTAGGCCATCATGATGTCAAAGGGGCCCATAGAAGGAAAAGGAGGCAAGGCCTCATTCTCCAATGCATCATCATTATAATGCTTTAATATCTCTTCCTCCTGATGCTACATCTCCTCTTCCTCTTAACACCTCCACTTCTCTTTAGCAATGACTGTCATTGCTATAACCTCTCGCTCTTGTTGCTTATGTGCAAGAGGCATTAACCATAAAACATAGAGTGACTTAGCACATTATACAAAACCACAAATAAACCATAGCATTTGAGTAATATAACAATAAAGCAAAAAATCAACAAAATACATACCTTTGATGTCATTCTACATCTCTAAGCTTAATGATCATCTTTTTCTTAGGAGGCTCCCCAATTGTTGGTGTTGTCTACTCTAAAAAAGGTCTTTTAAGTTTCTCCCTGGTTATACCCTTAGCCTTTGCATGTAATCTTTGAGCATTCTTGATGCTAGTTGGTATGGTAAGAGGCTCAGTCCTAGTGCTATCAAGAGATCTACAACATTTTTCATCAAGGTCCTTGGTAGTGACAAATAAGGGTTCATCTACAACTTTCGATGGATCTTCGGCCCTAGTGGTTGGAGTAAGAAGCTTCACCCAGGGTCTATCAAATTGGGATGGATCCTGGGCAATCCATCATCCATCCTTTCTCACCACCAAAAACTTTACAAACCTCTACAAGTAAGCTACAAAGAGTGAAACATGCACATGACACTTCTTAGTGAGGTTCTCATGAAGTTTTTGGACATCCAAATGAAGCCCAAAAGCCAAGTATGCAGCCTAATTGACTTAGGTTCCTTCAGTGAGTACCTGCTTCATGATGCAAGCTTATTCCACATCAAGTATCTTTCCCTATGATAATAACTTAGGAAACACTTGGGATCAAAGCAAAGGATACATATCCCTAATCAATGATGATTTGATGTCTCTTAAAGGGTATCCCTTGCTACTACAACAAGTGTCTAACTACTCTTCCACTTCTTCCTAGTGATTCGCCTCTTTCCCTACTTTGATAATAATTGACATTCCATCGTTTGGGATACCAAGGAAGTCATTGAATGCAGATGCATTAATGTCCAAAACAACAGTCACACCATGAACATGGGTGATGAACCTCTGAACTCCTTGGTTAAAGAAGTTAAAAATGTTTAACATTTCTATAGTGGGAATGATCAGGCCTGGGATCATGGAGAGGTCAAATAGGCTCACATGAATGACCCTCACACATATAGCATCAAGTGCCTAATCTGATAGCCAGCCTTGTGAGGATTCCACCTCATTAAACTTAACAATCAAGGTCTCCTTCGTACATCTTGAAGTGATAACTATAACTTTAGTAGATGGAGTGACTGCTATGAAATAGCAAAAAGGTAACTTTTTAGCCTTTGTGTAGGTGCAAAACATTACAACAAATATAATTACATAAGCAACAAAAACTAAAATAGCCTAATAACCATATAACTAGAAAAAAATTAGCATAAAATCAACAAATTAATAATACTTACTTTGCTTATATGACTCTGGCATCATAGGAGCTCTCAGTTGTTAGTCCAAGTCTAAATCATTAAGAGATCAATTAGCCCACCAGCTATCTATGCTTCCATTTACTAGGCATCTCTTGTAGGCCTTAGGGTCATGCCCAATGCTACTCACAAGATCCCCATGTAATTAATCCAACACCGCAAGCCTCATGTTTGTGCTCTTAGCAAACACTTCTAGAGCTGTGTGAGCTAGGAGCAAAAGGTTGTCAATCTTGATTCAGCCTTGATCATCCATCCCAAACCTACAAGTAGGTAAAAAAATAGACCACACATGGTTACAACCTAAAATGCATGACAAAAAAGAGTAACCAAGATAATAATACTACTTACCCCTCTATGCAATAGATGATGCCTAGAGGGTTTTGGAATCACATATGGGCACAATGGCCCACTATCAAGGTGTTGTTCAAGTTATACTATCCAAATTCAAACATCTCCCAAATTTGAAATAATTTACGAGGATCCATAGTAGTCGGGTCATCATGTGTTTTCCCTTCCACACCAACATTAGGTTTATCCATGATGAATTTCACAACTAAACTAGAAGATCTAGGCAGGATGGTCTCCATGATCGTTGTTGTCATCTTGAACTTCAAGTGTGACCAAACTATCACACTGTATTTTTGGAGTAGGTAGGCTAGGAAGTTTGAAGACTCCTTTCTAAACCATACCCTAGATTGATCCCACTCCATGTTAGGACTTAAGGACTTAGGTGTTAGCATGTCAATGCAACACAACCCCACCATCTCTATCACTACTAGGATGGATTTCAAGAAGGCTATGAAACATTTAATAATAATGATTATAAACATGCAAACTTAAAACCAAAGCCTTACAACCATTAAACATAGAGAAAAAACAAACCTTAGACAAAATTTGAAATAGTTTATGTAAAATGGTAATTTAGAACTAAGATTGTAACAATGATAGATTATAATCAAAAACATGAAAATGGTAGTTTAGGACTAAAAGCATGAAAAACGTAATATAGAACTAAATTCTAAACTTCCATTAATAACTCTTAACTTTGAAAATATTTCAACACACAACATGAGAATACAACCGACTTTTAACCAAATTTCACACTTAGCACTGAAACAGCCATAGGGATTACCTTGAAAAAATATTTAAGTTGATTCAAAACACTTCTAGCCCCTTCCTAATATCCCAAAGTATCCCCAAGACCATGGGAAATTGATATAAAAAATTTTTCACAACCTCAACATTGCCCATATTTAGAGGGGTAAATGCATCATATCCTTGCAACCACAATTTCGCGCAACCAAACAAAAATGATCATAACTAATTAACTGCTTAACTGAATTCAACATTTCCATACCCATTGGAATTATAAGATGAAAAAATGCAACCCCATAAGAAGAAACCATTATAAATATTAACCAATGTTTCAAAAAAATTTACCAAATTGATGTAATCGTAGCCATCAACATGAACCCCCTTTCATGTAGTGTTGGAAAAAAATTCACCAACAATTCATTTGAGCTCCGAATGCAGTGATTCTACCACCATTTGAAAGATTAAACAAAATCCTATGTACCAATGGAAATAGAAAATTCTAAATAGTTTTTTTTTTCCAAAAAACTTTCATGAACTTTCATGAAATCTAGAAAATGGAAAAGAACCTTACATACACAACCCAACTCAAACAACCATAACTTCATCATTACAAATTAAAATAAAATGGGATCACAACCTTTGGAAATCTTAAACATAACCTCACAAACCCATGGCAATATATTTTCGAAATATATAGCCATTTCCTTAGTAAGAAAAGCACAACATTGCTTGCTTTTTCACCCAAAAAATCATAAAACTTGTAAAACTTAACTTGATTATAGCAAATACAACTGAAAAAAGTCATACCCATTTGAAAATGCATCAAGTTAAAGCGTTAGGATTTTGTTAAAATTTAATTTTGACAAGTCCTTCATCCTAGATCTCAGGAAAATTGTTCTGTGTTTGTAAAATTGGAAAAAGCATCAAAACATCTAGCCCATTTTAAAAATTCAATTTGACAAGACAAAAACAACCAAAGAACCATGGACATATGTAGACATGGCCAAAATACAAGGTAGGATTTATGTAGAATTTAAAAATAACAAGTACACAAGTGTAGATATAAAAAGTGGTATAGAAAACCAGAAATGAAATAGAAAACCCAGTAAGAATGGCCTACCTTGGAACGAGGGCAGTCAAACTTGCCTCAATCCTTGGACATGGTAGGTGCACTAAGATTGTGATAGTGGATTCCACCTCCTCCAATGTAGGATTCTTGACTGGGGTTACTTTCCTCACCATGGTGCCTAGAATGTAGGAAATCCCTTACCTTGGAAGTAACTATGTTAGCACTAGGAAGTAGAAATAGTAGTCACTATGCTAAATGTATGTACAGACTACAATGACTACATTGAGGATGATGCTTGAGAACACAAATGACAATAGCTATGCTAATATATGGTGGCACTTGAGGCAGTAGAGCTCAAACTAATGTGTAGTGATGAAAAAGTATGGGTTTTTACAAAGTTTCACAATTTACATTAATCTTTTACCTAAGTGCCGAAGTAGAAACCATGGTTTCCTTTTGGAACTCCACTTTACTTGGGTACAAAAAATGGAAACTAGGGCTACACTAGAGTTGCGTGGAGTTTTTTTCATAAAACTTGCTAATTATGAGTGGGGCGTATGTATGTTGCAAAAGACAATGGAAAAAACAACTATGCTAAGATTCTTGGGGTTTTGAGCATGACTACACTAACATAACACTAGAAAAACTATCACTTCAATTCTATCTCCCATCATACATTCCTAGAAACCTTAGGATATGGCCAAACACACAAAATTTTGTCAAAAATTGATGGTTTCTCAAAGTTATGTTGAATGGAAGCAGGGGACTATGTTGGACCAACGTAGCCTCAACTATTGCCAACATAGTCCCAATGGATACCCAACATAGTCCATCCAAAAAATAAACAAAAATGATAAACACAACCTTCAGTAAATCATGGAATACCATGTAGACATGTTGAATTCCAACACTTGCAGTTGTTAGTCACCTTTTACAATCTTAACCTAGACTACACTAGATGAAAGTAGGGACTACACTGGCCCAGCATAGTCGTAGCCCAAGGCCAATGTAATCCACTAAGAATGGGTAAAATCAACCAAAACCAAGGTAAATTGACACTCAAAAATCCTAAAACCCCATTTTGAGAACTTTCTAATCATGAAGCCTAGTTTCTCCATAATTTTAGCACCCAACACATGGACTACCCTATGGGATGAGGGAGACTATGTTGGGCTAGTGTAGTCACTTTCCAAGCCTAGCATAGTCCCCAAAAAATTAATAAAATATATCAAACCCCCATGTAAATCAACCCACAAGAACCTTAGAATGCCACTTGAGATTGCTAGATAATAAATTTTACATTTTTCCACCATTCTCAACCTTCTTAACTAGGACTACATTGGAGGGAGGAGAGGACTACACTAGGCCAACATAGTCCTTGCCCAAGCCCAGTGTAGTCTCTCAAAAAAAGTTTAAAATTTTTTCCAAAAGACTCAAAATTTCTGTTAACAAGACCAGGAAGCCTATCCAAGCTTTTGTGACCTTGAAACTTTCATTTTTATAATTTTTGACTTTCATAACCTTGACTACACTAAGGTAAGGCTAGGACTATGTTGGGCCAATGTAGTTCCTCTCAATCCCCAACTTAGTCCCCACTAAACTACCCAAGATGTGCTAGAAAAACACCAAACTCTCTCTCGATGAACGCTAAAGCCTCACTGGAAACTTATAGATCATAAAGTCCATCTTTTTCCATTATTTTTTGCCATCAAAGTTTGGACTATGGTGGAGAAATTTGGGACTATGCTAGGCCAATGTATTCCCTCTCTAGATCTAACATAGTCCCCATAAATTTACCAAAATATTGACCAAAACAACTTGTACTTCACTTCCAAAAGCCCTTGGGCCTACCAAAGTTGATTTTGGCAAGCTAAAATCATTTTTTAACCTTTTCAACTTGACTATGTTGGTAGGGAGACTAGGACTATGCTAGGTCAAAGTAGTTCCTACCCAAGCCTAGCTTAGCTTCCCCTCCCCTCCTCCCACCCACCCCCCTAAAATGCCCCAAACATGGCCAAATTTACCTTAGAACTATTCAAATCAACTCCTAGAAACACCTAGAACCATGCCAGAACATAGAACCTTAGGAAACTAATCAAAATCCATTTTCCACTCCTAACTACACTAAGGAAGCTAGGGATTATGCTAGGCTAGTGTAGCCCCACTTGGGAGGGAAAATGTGGCAATGAAAACCAATAGTAAGTAGCTTAAAATGGCCTAAAATTGATATAGAATGACCAAAACCTTACCCCCATGACTTTCAATCACAAATTTCACCTCATTTTAGCCCTGGAAACCTCAATAAACTCATTCATCTCCTTGTGACTATGCTGGGGCCTAGTAGCCCAATGTAGCCATAATAAGAAACAAGTTTTTTCCACCTTTTGGAAGCCAAAATAGTGTTAAAAATTTCCAATCTTTAATACCTACTCCTTATGCTAGTTTTTTAGACTATCAGAAGCCCAAACACAACCATACCAAGCCCTAGAAAGTTCCCCTAAAGGTCAACTATGCTAAAAGAAGGCAGGACTATGTTGGGCTAGCATAGTCCCCAATAGGACCTAGCATAGTGACAATAAAGGTGCCTTGTTTTCTTTGCTTCAAAACTACTCCAGAAAGACCTCCTCATGTGCCCAAACTCTCCTAGCAACCTTATAGCCTTGTACAATGGCCCACTAAGGCCTAAAACTAATATAATCTAACCTTTTTTTACCAATATCAGCCAATTTTTGTCATATGTATTTCATTTTCACATATTTGACCTTGTTTTTGGCTTGCATTGTTGACCTTTTTTCTCATAAATTGACTTTATACAGCCATCATATAACTTTTTTTTTTTTACCATGGTCACCCTATTTCCTCTCTTATGGCCTTTGGAGGACCCTATATGGCCTTTGTTTGATCCCATTGGTCATTATTTACCTATTATAGCCTTGTTTAACCTTGTTCATTTTTTTTATCATTGGAATAACATATGTTTACCAAAGTATCTTATATCATTTTAACATGTTTTACTCATTTTTATCCAGGTGCCACTTATTATGCTTATGGTTGCTATGCAAGATTGAAGTATGGATGCTTGGAAACAAATTACCTTGCCTTTGAGCCTAAGCGGGCCTCATGGTGATGTTGAATGATATATTAATCCTAATTGTTTAGATCTTGAGCCTAGGAGTCTTGTCAACCACATAGCCTCAATCGAAAAACCTCTAAAATGGCCTGAAAACCTAGTTAAAACCCTTTATCTAAAGACTAGTGGCATAATTAAAGACTCTCTGGCTAAGGTTCCTAGAGGCCAGTGACATAACTAAAGACTCTCTAGTTGAGGTTCTCATCACAACACATAGTGGTGACAAGAAAACCCTTAAATTCAATTCCTCATTAGAACCTCAACAGACTCAAGACATCACCAAGGTCCTACAAAAAAACATTAAGGTCCTACAAAATAACATTAAGGCCTTTGCCTAGTCATATGAGGATATGCTAGCCTTACTTCTACATCTATCCAAAAACAATATCATACTTGATCCTAACATTAGACCAATTAAGTAAAAAATGCACAAGATTAGACCAAACTTAGCCTTGGTGATTCATGATGAAATTACCAAGCTAATTTCATTAGAGCTATTGACTAGGTAGAGTCAGTATCTAACATCATGGTAGTCCCTAAGAAAAATGGGAGTATCCATATTTGCATCAATTTATAAGACCTAAATCAAGCAACCATCAAGGATGACTTTCCTTTGCCTAGTATTGATCAACTCATTGATACCATAGCTAGACATGCTTATTGTCCTTTATGGATGGGTTCTTAGGATATGATCAAATTAGAATCAACCCAAAACATCAACTTAACACAACCTTCATGATCCCTTAGGGGATCTTTTGCTACCTCATGATGCCTTTTGGCCTTAAGAACATAGGAGGAACCTATTAAAGAGCCATGACATATATCTTCGGTGACTACATGTTAGGATTACTCAACAATTATGTAGATGATATAGTTGTTAAATCTAAAGTGGCTAGTGATCATGTTAATGACCTAGACCTTGTTTTTAAACAATTCCTCAAATATGATCTTATACTCAATCCCAAGAAATATGTTTTGGATGTTAATACTAGTAAGATGCTCAGCTTTGTGGTATTTGAAGTAGGGATTCACGTCGATCCTAATAAGGTTAAGGCCATATCCAAGTTAGCAATGCCTACCAACCTTAAGAATCTTCAAGGGCTACAAGGTAGGTTACAATTTATTCATAGGTTCATTACTAGGCTTACAAATACTACAACCCATGCAACATTTTCTTAAGAAAGGAGTTCACTATAAGTGGATAACTTAATGCCAAGAAGCCTTTGAAAACCTTAAACAAGAATTGGTATAACTACCAACAGTTTATCCTCCACAAGAGGGTAGACCATTTTACATCTATCTTGTCATCTCTAACATGTCCATCTCTCCTTACTTTGTCAAAAATGTGATGATAGAGCAGAGAGACCAATATATTACCTTATTCATGCATTAGTATCCCATGAGACTAGGTATTCTAAAGTGGAGAAGTATTGTCTAGCACTAGTCTTCTCATTGAAAAAGTGAAGACACTACCTCTTTAGGAGCTAGGTCAACGTCATTTGCAAAGGCAACATACTTAGGGTCATAATGATCAAAATTTACAAGAGTAGCCATATAGCTTAATGGAAAGTCATAACAACAGAGTTTGACCTTCATTACATTTCTCAATCTTTGACAAAAGGTCATCTATAACCATATAGCTTATAGTTTCATCTATTAATGACCAAGAAATCATAAACCTCCAGTTCCTCGATGAAAATGTCAACATCATTAACCAAGTGTGTAAGGGCTATGAGGTAGTCATGTACTTTGACAGAGCTTCAATTGCCCATGGGGCCAATGCTGCTGCCATCATGACATTTCCATCTAGTGAAATCTGATCCTTCACCTATCATTTTGAGTTTCCATGCACAGACAACATAGTGGAGTATGAAGGTATAATTAGAGGAATGATGGTAGGCACATGACCTAGGAATTAAGCATTTGATAATCAAGGGTAATTCACAACATGTGGTCAACCAAGTAACCAAGGTTTACACATGTAAATCCAAACATTTACAACCTTACTATGACTTAGGAAAGTAACTATTATAGCATTTTACAAATGTTGATATCCAACATATTCCTTGAAAAAAGAATGCCATATCCAATGCCATCACAATACTAGCCCTCAACATTACACCAAATGTGTTTAGCAAAAGTTATCCACCTTAACTGTGGAATGTGCTATCCCCATCATGTAGGGAACGAAGGATACCTTTGTGGTCATAGTTCATACTGCTCTTGTAAAGGAGTGGTATGACAATATTATGTTTTACCTTACACATGGTAAATCTTCACAAGGCTTAACTACTACTCAAAAGGATGTTGTATGTAAATGATCAAAATAATATGTCATTATAGGTGATAACACGTTATGTTGATGATCCTACAATGGCATATTGTTAAAGTGCTTGGGTAGAGCCAAAGCTAGAATAGTCATAGAGCAAGTTCATGAGGGTGTTTGTGGTGGACATATAGGACCTAGAGCCATGGCCACTAAGATTAGATGGTTAGGTTATTACTAGCCTGATATGGAAAATGTTTGCCTCTAGAAGGTCAAAACTTGTGACACATGCCAATGGCATAGCAACCTCATACACATATCACTAATTGAGTTACACACTACTCAAATCACTTAGACATTCCAATAGTGGAGATTGAATATCATTAAACCTATAACACCTAAGTCCTTTGTAGGGCGTAACTTCATCATCACTACAACTGAATACTTTACTAAGTGGATTGAGGATATTTCCCTAAGGAAAATGACATCTAAACAAGTTTGTAGGTTCATCCTAGACAACATAGTGACCTGCTGTGGTATACCTATGACCATAGTCATAGACAATGAACCATATTTTAGTAGTGAAGAAATGGAAAATTTTTATCATGATCTAGGCATTAAACACTCTTTCTTGTTACCTTATTATCCTTAGGCCAATAGACAAGCAAAAGCAAACAACAAATCCATCATCAACTTGATCAAGAATATGCTTAACAATAGTAGTTTTAAATGGCATGAATGGCTTGTCCACGCACTTTGGGTCTATAGAACAACGTACCGTACTACAATAGGCATGACCCCTTATAGCCTCATTTATGGTTTTAAAGCTATTTTACCTCTTGAATTATAAGTACCATCACTCCAAGTGGCCTTATCCAACTTCATCAGTAATGAGTAGAGCAAGGAGTTACGAATCATGGACCTAGACTCAGTCGAGGAGTAATGGGTGTAAATGCTTACTCACATTAAACACTATCAAAATAGGTAGAAATGGAAACACCATCATAACATGGGCAAGCACAAGATCAAGAAAGGAGACCTAGTCCTTAAGGTCATTCACAAGCATGTAGAAAAATTCTTAGTCAACTAGGAAGGAGATTTCTTGGTCACTAAGGCCTATGTCAATGGGGCCTACCAAATAGTAGACATGGATGGGAATGACCTGGCCAATTTAATCAATCATTCTTATCTCAAATCATACTACATGTAGCTTGTAGTAGCCATGACATTAATGATCCTAAACAAGTGAGCTTGATCTCTATGGTCCACTAAGACCTTAAACTACCATCACAACTTACCAAGGCCTTAAATTGGCAATGCATCCTACTAATGCCTTCGACTGACAACATGTGACCTTGAATAGCTAGATTGGCTAAACCATCCTTCATGGCCTAATGTGTCTTATTGTGATAACATAATTTCTCTCTCTATTTTTCTAGTTCTCTTGGAGTTGTGTTTGTAGGATGAAGCCTAGAGCCATCACAAGGGTGCAACTCATGGAAATAAGTCACCACATAACCTCACTGCACAAAATTTGTTGAATCTGTCCAAAAGTGATTGTTCCATATTGTTTCCTATGAATCAAACCTAGTAGCTTGAATATAAACTTCCTATACCTTGAGTAGCAATGTTGACCTATGATCTACCTCCAAGTCCACTTAAATGTAACACATCTCATTTAGTGGGAAAATGCTAAGTCCATCAAGCATAACACACCTCATTTGATGGGAAAACCCCCAAGTCCACTTGAATGTAACACATCTCATTCAGTGGGAAAATGCTAAGTCCATCAAGTGTAACACACCTTGTTTAATGGGAAAACTCCAAGCCTGTTAAATATAACACAACACATTCAATGAGGAAACCACATCAAAATCAACCTTGGAAAAGAGAACATTACCTTGAAGTGGAGTATTGGTTCCTCAAATGCATCTACCTAGGGAACCATACTTCTAAACACAAAGTGCATAACCTAAACTATTTGACCAATATTTGTTAACCCTCATGACCATTTTTTCATGACCTCATTACCATTTCATCATCATGGCCTCACTTCAAGCACTCTTGAGCACAATTTGATACTATTCAATCAAGCACAAAGAAAAGACGTTGGTGATGGACCTATAGTGGTGTTTTGTATTCTTTGTCGATGCCTCTCGAGTTAATCCTCTAAACACCAATAAAAAGGAACCAATGAAACACCACCAAAATTCATGTTACAAATACCACTTTTCAGTTTGAGGTAAAGTTTCATTTTAAATGTAAGATATGTAGTACATAAGCTAAAATCTTGCATATTTCAACTTTTTGGGGCTGAAAAATGCTTCAAAAGTTGTTATTATCTCATTTCCCAACTAGAAATAGGTACCGCATGTCCATATTTAGGCTTGGGAAGGTCAAAAACATCATTGAAATGGCTAAAAATGGCATTCTCATGAGTTTTTGTAGGGCTATAGCCCCAACTACGTTGGAGCCATCTTCAGTAGGCACAATAGCTATAGTAGTCACAGTAGCCATAGTAGCTACAATAGTTATTGTAATCACCAAGAGCAGGTAGAGGTGCAATGTAGGCGTTGTTGGGATGGTCATTTCTCCAACACCAGCCAACACATGCATCCCAAGTCAACAATAGCCAAACAACAATCTTCACTAAGCATGACACTTTTCAATGGGTACCACCATTTTTGTAGTTTCCATTTGTCTTTCCATTTCCAAATACTATTCTATTCCCCATTTCCAATGCCTTTAGCAAAGTTACAAAAGCATGTTTATTATTTATAGTAAACAAATGGGTTTTGTGGGTGTAGTTCATTCTAGACTTACCACAAATACCACATATGTTGCTAGTAGTTGGTTGACTATGCTAGCAATAGTTGGTTGACTATGCTTGCAATAGTTGGTTGACTATGCTGGCAATAGTTGGCTAATGATGTTGGCAATAGTTGGCTAACTACACTAAGTAGTAGTTAACTGACTATGTTGAGCAATAGTTGGCTGACTATGTTAAGCAGTAGTTGATTGACTATGTTGATAGTAGTAGTTGTTACAACCCATAATCAATGCCAATTTTTTAACAATCAGTGGCAATCAATGACAAGCCTTAAAATGACAAATCTAAGCTATAAAAGCCCAATGTTGGCACCATCTCTAGGTTTCAAATTTTGGCATTTTGTAATCTTTACAACATTGGGAATTTTCTCAATTGGCATTACATACAACGATTCCAAACTCTGGGCACTTTGGCACTTTAGCACTTTGGCATTTCAAAGCCATTCCACAATAATATCATTTCCCATTCTTAAAATCATTCCCATTACCCATCAAACCCATTCATAATCCAACTACATTTTCAATAGCATGAATTGGCACTACACTAGGCATAAACACCCCCATGTAAATTCCATTACTGCTAAAAGTGTGAGCCCCCACCACATTTCCATCTCCATTGAAAGTCATCAAAACCCATTGCAGGTGTTACATCCTTCCCATGGTAGTGCCATTTAGTGGTAGAAACTAGGACTACGCTAGGCACAAAGACTCCCATGTAATTTTCATTATCCCAAACATGCAATTTCAATCCAATTTCCATGTAGCCAATTTGCTGAAAACTAATGCAAAATTGTAGTAGACTGAACTTGGGAAGAAATTGAATCATGGAGAAAACGTACTGCAATAGACTTCAATCTTTGGCAAGCAACTTTCTGTGGCCTTGGCACAATATTATAGACCATTAACCCAACCTCTTTTATATTCTTTTATAAATTTGTTGGTTTACGTTGTGTAAATTTTAGATTCCATTTCTATTTCCACATTTATTTCTATAACTATAATTTCATTTTAAATTGTTGATGAGTCACATTTTCTTAGGTCTTGTCAATGTGGCCTCGTTGATAAGACCTGTTGACATGGGATTTGATGCATTGACATGGCCTCAACACAGTGTATGTTTTGCCTATAAATATGTGCTCACCCACTATGTTTATGGCATCTTTGGTCATAGTTGTAGCAGAGCTCTTGTAGTTTGTCATTTGAAAGTTAGAATATTTTTTCTAAGTGCTTGCAGTAGGAGTCAAAGAGTGTATGAATCTATATTTGAGCACTGTTGTACCTAAGCACGATAGTGGATGTAGAAATAAAGACGATCTTTCTAATAAACCTTGTAGCACTTTGAAATAGATTAATTGTTTATTTGTGCATTTAATGTTTTATGCAATTTCCTTTAATGCTTTAAGTAATTAAGTTAAATTAACCTAGATTAAATAGAAATTAATTAAGCGCATAAGTACAACCACTTTGAACATATGCTTGGCACTTGGTAATCCCAATAACACTTAATGTTTGGTAACCCAGTAGCATTAAACGTGTTTAGGATGTGTATGGCAAGTGGGAATGGATGCTTATGTTAGGATTAGTTAGGTGTAGCTGATTAGATTAAATTAGTAGTTTAATTATTTTATTTTATTCATTATTCCTTATCCTTAGGCAACTTAAAACATAAAAATGATAAAAATCATATGCCTTAGTTGCACTTAACCTTATCTTTGCATTTCACAAGTGTAATTGGAAAGACAATGATTGTAATGGTAAGTTTTACTTCCTAGAGACCAGTGTGCTTAGAAGGCTATAAGTCCATGAAATTATACTAGATCATGCATGAATGCTTAGTGATTTGTATGGTTGGGCATAGGACCTACTGATCACTCATCATTGGTCCCATTATTGAGGACTTGTAGTTTGATATGTGCACTATCTAGGACTTAGTGAATATTATTTAAGAATCATTGGAATGAATCCTAAGGTCATAATCATTTTAAAAAATTAATTATTATAATTATAATTAAATCATACTAAATTTTTATTTAATCTAAAATGCCTTCTTCTCTTAGTCATGATGATTCAAAACCACTAGTGCCCCAAGAATTCAAAGTGGCATATACTCATCCAAATGAGTTTGTACATGATTTCACCATCATCCTACATTAGGATGAGCAACTATGGTAGAGAGATATGGAGGGCAATGTTGTGGTGCCTCTTGACCAATCTATTTTGGGGATGCTACTCCAAATTGTTAAGAGGTTGGGCATCCATGACCTCCATGATGACTACGTTGTGCAAGACCATGAATATCAAGAATACTGGCTGAAAAAAACATAATGTAAATGAGATTGACACCAATAGAAGCATCATGAAGCTATGAAGGGAAAATGGTTTACTAACCCCTTGTTCCTACTAAATCAAAATGACAATGAGGATGCTCTCTCTAGGGGTTCTCAACATAAAGATTCTCCACCCCTTGACATTGGTGATGGGGGCCTGAACCTAAATTTGTAGTCCACTATCAACAATTCAATTTCAAGAAAAAGTGGGAGTCAAGGCAGGGGGCTCAGGCAAGCATCATGATGATAAAAAATTTGATGATCGTGGCCATGATAAGCGGAGAGGAGGTGGCAGACACCATGGTGGTGGTAGCCCTCCTTCCTCTTCATCCTCTTCATCTACATCTTCTTCTTCCTCCTTTAATTCTGATCAAAACTACAAGAGACGAAACCATGAGGGAGGTGAATTGCAGGACAATGATCGTAGGCCCCACCATGATTGAAGGGGTAGTAGGGGACATCATAGGAATCATCAAAATCATGAGAATGATGAGCCCTTGCTGGCAACTCAAAGCATGCTAAACATCACAAATATAATTAAAATCCCAACCAAACATATGAAAGATAATAGAATCAAGTGGTTGGATATGAACAATATCCCTAGATTTAAGGAGGGATATAACTTAGATCCACAAACCCAGCTTTAAGCCTTTCATGATGCCTATGCCTTGTAGAACATAGAAAATGATTGGTAGAAACTTAAGTTATTCCCTAGGACACTCATAAAAGAGGTAAAAAGTTAGTATCACTCTTTGGAGTCAGAATCAATTTGTAGATAAAGTACAATGCTTAAGCTATTCAATGATAAATATCATATGTACTCCATAGTGTCCAATTTGAGAAACCAAATCCAAGGTTGGTGATAAGGAATACATGAACCCTTGGACGTAGCCATGGGTAGGCATTATTCCCTTTTGCACAAATGTCCTAGCCATGGTTATTCTCAATGAGAGTAACTTCACTGTATCATAGATGGGCTCCAATAAAAAATGAGAAGAAGTCTTAGGATCTACACCTAAGGAATATTGTTAGAAATAAGAACCCATCATATTCAAAGGATGATTAAGTAGGATGCAAAAGAAGAAGATAAGCTGAGAAAATGGGAAAGTGCTGAGGAGCATAACCAAGAACCTTCCATCAGAGAAAGGGAGGTCCAATTCTATGACAATGAGGGAGAGGCACCACTTGATGAGGTGGTGTAGCGAAAAACCTTGCCAATTGAAAAACTTTTGTTTGAAATTTCATCTAAGGTTAATAAAATGTAGAAATATTTGGATAAAAAATTTCAAACTACTCTAAAAGTTGCAGAAGAATCCAAAGAACAAGGTAGTGATCATGACCACAAGAGAAGGAAAGAAGCTAAATGTGCCTACCAAAGGGGTAAGGATAAAGCTGAAATAGTAGAAGACATTATGGAGTTAAAATCAAATGATAATTATGGGTGTATGAACATCCCAAGGGATGTTACCCTATTGTGTCACACTTATAAGAATCTAGGGTGTATGCTTTGAATCCTAGACTAGCATGAAGGTAAGCACCCAGAAGGTTGTCTCATCCTCAAGGCAACCCAAGGCAGTTCCACCAACAACAACAATCTTATTATCCAAGTGGAGCTTTATCACAATTTTATGAGTAGTATTAGCACTAGCAACACCCACAATCATGGGGGATGCCACCACCAAGGTAGCAGTACCCTTACAGGAAACCAGATCTGTATGGGTACTATGTTCAGCAACCAATGTCTCCACATGAATCTTCTAGTCATGCTTCTTTTCAGCATCACTACTACCCTCTAGAGTATTATAGAACTCATTCTCCATCTACTAGAGCCCCATATTCCTATCAACCTTCTCATCCTTTAACACATGCTCCCCCACCTTTAGCCCAATTACCACCTACTCCATTCATGCAAGGGAAAATTCCTATGCAGCTGTAGTAGTGTAATGCTACTAGGGTCGTTAACTTACAATCGGCTCCCCAACTAAGTATTTTGGAACCTAGATCCTGTAAAATACCATTCTTCTAAACCAATAGCCCTACTAAGCCCTCACCTACTTATGCAGCTAGTCATCCTATATCTCTTGCATCCTCTACATCCATTTCTTTCGAGAGTCCTTCAAACCAAATGCCTTCCAAGATCTGCATAATTATGTTAACCCACACTGTATCTGATTGGATCAAGGCTGGCAACATCTCTAGGAAAAGAGCTAATCTTGGAAGTCATCTCATCTATTTGCATATTATTGGGGATGAGCCATGAAAGGCTCTTCTTGACTTAGGTTCTGGAGTTAATTTGATTTCTCATGAAATGTACAACGCCTAGAACCTTCCTCCTCTTAACAAGAGCAACATCTATTTAGAATTAGCAAATCAATTCATCGTTGTTCCTTTGGGACTAGTGGAGGACATTGTGACCATTGTCTATGGGTGATCGTATCCTATTGATTTCCTAGTAATCAAAGTTGGCAATTGCAAGGGGGACTTCCCAATCATTATGAAAAGAGCTTGGTTGAGTACTATTGATGCACAAATGGGCATCAAAGATCCTTCCTTAGAGATTTTTAAGAAAAATTCATTTGAAAAGATTGAGAAGAAGTAAGTTCCATACATCACATACAATAATATAGGGTGCAACTATGTGCAAAAACTTTAGTCTCCTAAAAGTACATCAACCAAAGCATGTAAATAGTGTGCAAATGAATCCAAAATTCAAAATTTCTTGTACACAGTAGCCAAAAAACATGAGGGCATGTAGTGGTTGACAACTAATTTTGATAGCAACACACTTTGCATAAAATCTACTAAGAGCTTAACTTGTGCCTATGTTAAAGGCATGAATGAACTAGAGTAAGTTCATCACCAACTCTCTAATGATGAACCTAATGATACCAATTAGGAAGAGTTGGAAATCCCTAACAGTTTTAAATAGGAGCCCTTAGAGTTAAAAATTCTACCTACCAACATGAAATATGCATTTATGATAAATGGCAAGCTAGTAATAATCAATGCCAACCTTGCTCCTAAGTAGAAAAGGATGTTGTGGAAGGTGGTTAACAAATGGCTAATAGTCTTTTCTTGGTCATATCTTGAACTCATAGGGATTGATCCTGAGATATGCCAGCATCGCATCTATACTGATCCAACCATGAAGCCAAAAAGTTAGCTACAACAGAAACAACCCCAAACTAAAGCAAATCATCAAAGAGAAAATTAAACAACTTCTCAAGGCAAGGTTCATCTATCCAATTGTGGGTAATGAGTGGGTTAGCCCACTTGTAATTGCACTAAAGAAAGGTGGCAAATGGTGGGTTTGCATTGATTGTAGGCTGTTGAACATGGTGACATTCAAAGATCATTTTCCATTGCCATATGTGAACCAAGTGTTGGACACTATTTCTGGGCATTGCTATTATAGCTTCCTAAATGGTTATAGTGGCTATAACTAAATTCAGATTGTAGCTGAGGATTAGGCCAAAACAACATTCAAAAGTCCCTAGGGGACTTTTGCACATTGTAAGATGCCCTTTGGTCTATGTAATGCCCCCTACAACTTTTCAACACCTTATCCTAAGTATTTTTCAGTAGCAAATTGGTACCAAGGTGGAAGTCTTCATGGATGACTTCTCCACCTATGGTGCTACATTCAAGCAAGCCCTAGACTGCCTCGAGAAAGTGCTTAAAAGATGCATAGAGACTAATCTTTAGCTCAATTGGAAAAAGAGCCATCTCATGGTCTAATAGGGCATTGTGTTGGGGCAAAAAATCTCTCAAGCAGGGATTGAGATGAACCTAGAAAAGATTCAAGCCATCCAAGGAATAACCCACCAACTAAAACCTATTAAAGATGTCTCGTCATTTCTTAGACACACTAGCTACTACCAATTATACATAAAGAATTTTTCTAAGATCGCAAAACTATTGGTTGATCTCAAGAAGAATGATGCTCCATTCATATGGACCAAAGAATGCAAAAAGACATTCTAATAGCTTAAGGAGAAGCTTATAGAAACTCCAATTCTACAAGCACTTGATTGGTCTTATCCATTTCACATCATGATAGATGCATCAAACTATTCCTTGGGAGCTATGCTTATGTAGTTAGACGATTAGAAACATCCATATTACATCCATTGCACAAGCTAAAGCATTGTAGATGCATATTTTAATTACACCATGATGGAGAAAGACTTGATGGATGTGGTATATGCTTTAGAGAAGTTTAGGCACTATGTGCTTAGATATAAGGTGTTTGTGCACAATGACCACAATGCCATTTACTTCCTAATGAATAAACCAATCATGAGCCCTTATGTCATATGGTGGCTAGTGATCTTACAAGAGTTTGATCTCACAATGATAAATTGAAAGGGGAATAAGAATGTGATCACTGATCACTTGTCTTGATTACGATGGGACAACAAAGAGGATGAAAGCCCACTCTTTGATCAATTTTCTAATGAATTCCTCTTTGTTGATGCAATAAATGAACAAGTTCCCACTAAACTAAAATGGTACAATGGCATCCTCACTTATCTTCTTACTCAAGAGATGCCACAAGAGTTAGACCACTAGAAGAAGCAACAATTTCTTCATTAGGCTAAATGCTTCATGGAGATTAACTGACATCTTTACAAGATGTGTGTCGATGGCCTGGTTTGTTGGTGTGTTCCTAATGCTAACCAACTATGAATTCTCCAAGATGCTCACGAGGGTCCTTGTAGGGGCCACTATGTAAGGATATGCATGACCATTAAAATCCTGATGGTAGGGTACTATTGGCCAACAATCTTAAGGGATGTCCACCAATTCGTCAGCTGTTGTGAATGTTTTCAACAAGATGGTGGGATGATTTCTTGAATGGAGGAATCCCAACAGTATCTAACCACTAGAACCCTTCAACATCTGGGGCATAGACTTCAGGGATACCATCACACCCATGTCAAATGGAAATATGTACATAATAGTCATTGTTAACTATTGTACAAAATGAATAGAAGCAACAATCATCATGGATTGTACATCGTCCATTGCTGCATGATTTGTACAACAAAATGTTGTAAACTGGCTTAGAGTGCCACATGCACTAATTTTCAATAATGGTACTTATTTTACAAGTGCTACTTTTTGCAAGCTCATGCAATGCTTAGGGGTTGAACATAAATTAACAACACCCTACCACCTCCAAGCCAACAATCAAGCAAAGGTTACTAATAGGGAGATCACAAAAATCTTAACAAGAACAATTAGCAAATATAGGAAAGACTAGAACACAAAACTTAATGATGTCCTCTAGGCATACCTCTCAACATGGAAACTCCCTATAGGCTACTCTCCCTATGAGCTAGTGTATGAAAAATTACCAACTCTACTAATTCAATCCAAGCTTCATACACTTTCAACAACTTATGACTTTGAACTTAACCTGAGCCTAGCATAAAAAGAGAGATTAATAAACTTTAACGTGCTAGATGAGAATTGATTGGTGGCCCTATCTTTAAATGAAGTACACAAAGAATTTAGTAAAAAATGCCATGACCTTAAAATAAGAAAAGTAAAATTTCAACTTGGAGATAAGGTTCTCTACTAGAACCCCACACACGTACCTCAATGAACTAAGTTTTAAATGTTGTGGAAAGGGTCTTACATCATTTATAAACATTTTTCTTCTAGGGCCATGTTAATCTACAAACTTGAGAGCTCACACAAGAAATAGTAGGTTAACATGCAATAAGTCAAACCTTTCCATGAGCCCATTCAAGCTAGTGCAATCAATGCCTCATTAGATGGACAACCATGCTCAATCCTTTAGATCTCCTCCTTTCAACATAGTCATGGGGGAGATGGTCATCCATGCTAATTATATAAATGACTCCTTATTTTTTCCACATTTTTGTTTTACACTTTGTTTGTTTTTATATCATTTTAATTTTACAGTTTGTTATTTTTCCAAATTTTGTTTTACAACATTGTTAGTATGTTTTATTTTTCTTGAATATTTTTATAATTTCTTATATAATTTACTTTATTTTGGTTTGAATTTTTCTTCTTTTCTAATAAAAATGCTTTATTGCCAATAGGACTCAATGATGATGTCACTAGTTACTAATGGTGGTTTGTACCTAATGTTTTTGATTGCTAATGTCTGGTTTCTATTTTGAATTTTGATGACTGATAACTAGGACAAGCTTCTTTTTTATGGATCAAGTAGTGAGTTCACTTCATCCACCCATCCACCTACTCTATGGTTTTCCTAGTTTTGTAAATATGAGGTCCCTTATTCATTAATAACACTTTAATGAACTTGTGACCTTGGTAGTTTCCAAACTTGGAAAAGATTCAAAGGTTTGAAAAGGATGTTACTTCAATGGAATTTAATACTCTTTGTACCTTTCTACTTGCTTAAGGGCATGTGTGTTTTCATGGATTTCTTACCGTTCCATGTCAACCAATAATAGGAAGTTGAATAAGTCTTTGCATGGTGTGGTTCTCATCTAAAAAAACAACATGATGGGAATTCAAAGCACACCCCTTAGACAAAATAAATAGGCTACAAGCACTAGTTATGGAACTAGAAAGACATGTTACCCATGCTTGAAGGTCCCCTCTAACTAAGGCCCTTTCTCACTTCCTACTTATCTTCTCTTCTCAAATAAGAAATGGTGGTTATGCATGGGAGCATTCTTGTGTCTTAAGAGGATGGACTAGTCCTAGAGTGGTGATGCAAGCTTACTGAAAGTGGTTGATTTTGGTCTAGACTAAGGTTAGACTTTATTGAGTCATTTCAGCATGAAACTCACAAGGGACTTCTTATGACCATGATTGGGACATCCATTCCATTATCTATCTTATCCATCAATGCTCTCTATAACTCACCTCACTGCTAGGTAGATTCTTCGAGTTTTGGTCCTTAGCTTTTTGTAGCCATTAATCAACTATGGGGCCCACCAACTCCTTAGTTGAGGTTATGCAAGGATAAAAAGGGAATATGCTTACTATGGTGAGGATCCACTTAAATAGCCCTTGGTTGGGCTAGTTAAGTTCCTTATCCTTAAACATATTTGTAATCAAATATTTTGCATTCCCCATCGATTATGTCCACCAATGTGCTCCTTAAGGTATTTCTCTATTCATTCTCCATCTTTTGTGAACTTTGAAACCCTCTTCATGTATTTCATTATGTTCTTGACCTGTTAGGCTTCCATTTGACTCAAATTTCATTCAAAAACTTCTTATATTTTTCACGTTTTAACTTGGTCAATGGTGGTCAATAGCTACATTGACTAGGCCCAATTGACATAGCAAACTACATCAACGAGGCCTAGTCAATGCAAGGGAAAAATTCTATAAATAGCACTCACCATTTAGAAATTTTTTACCATTTTCTTCAAATGTAAGGGGAATTTTTGCAATTTTTCAGAGCCCAAAACCTTCTAGAGCTTATAACTTTCAAATCATTTGTCCAATTCACTCCGTTCTTTAGCCTTGTAGCTTCCGGAGGTACGCTCTACATCATGGTGGTCACAAACCTTAGGTTTTTGATAGAAAATTTTTCAAACTTTTCCTAACTTTTCCATGGGTTTAATAAATAAAATAATATTAAATCACCAACCTATGAGAGTTAAAACCCTTCCAACACACTCTAGTAACCTATCTAATTTGATAATAATAAAATAATATTAAAATAATCAAACAAACCATGATCACAACTTAGCCAAGTGTAATTACCCTAAGAGATAAGGTATCCAAAATGTTTTAAAGTTACACATTAAGTGCTAATCCTTGGTCATGTTGTGATTATAAATGGCACGTAGACCAAAATGCCTATAGAAAGGAGAACCATCTCAACTAAGGGACAAATGACAAAGAGCTAGAAGGGAGCAGCAAGAATAAGTCCAAGGGTAGGTAGTAGAAACTCATGCATCTAGATCTCTTCAGAAGGAGCCCGAGGTGGAATCTATCCAAAAACTTCTTGAAGAAGTGACTATAATAGAATAATCCCATCAAGATGAGGTGCTAGGACTGATGCCAAGACTTGAGATTACATTAACTCGAGCATGCCTTCATTAGATCAAGCCTCATGACATCCAACATTCAATTCTCCAAGAATTGAACTTTGGACTATTCTTGGAACATGATCCACCAAAGGTCAAGATGTAGTTGTAGAACTATCCCATGTGTCCAGTCATCACTTCCAATGGGGAATGGTACATGGGAGAGACATATCTTTTTTACAACAGTAGGTGGGTGGAAGCCACTGTGAAGATCAAGGACATTTAGGTGTCCTACTTAGTAAAAGCTATTATGCAAGAAGTATGGCGCACTCACCCTAGTGGAGTGTGTATATTTCAAGATAGTAGCCTATCACCTTAATCTGATGGTAAGGCCTAGTAAGGTGATTGCCTTCTCCACCCATACATGTGCTACTCTAAGTGGAAAATCCCCTGTGAACCTTCCATAGTTAATCTATCTAGAGATAGAGAAGCAATTTAAGGAAAATGAATGTCAAAGGAAGGCCTTATCATTTCCTTGCCTGATTAGAAAATTATGCAAAAGGGTAGGAATAGTTCGCTATGCCAATGATACACTCTAGCATACTCCTTTTGCTTCTTGGATAGAAATGATGAAGGATAAGATCCCTACCACAATGAAGGAAGAGGAGCAACAAACACCACCTCCACTGCCCAATCATGAAATAATGTCAGAGTCCCATGCTACCCTTGAATGAATGCATGAGATCCAAGAGTAGCTCTTAGGTAAGCAAGAGCAGTGAGCAAGAACGAGTGGTGGTGATCCATCTATGTATTACTCAGCAATGAGTCACCTTAACAAAGTGGTTTGAACCATTAACCAAATGGAGAGAGGTGGATCAATCTTTTTAGCCCAAAGAACACAACTACTTGCAAGATTAAGTCCTAGCTCCTGAGGGTAACGGTCTCTCTCTCACAACAACAATAATTCCCATACATCTTTGGAAATGCTACTACTTGCTCAATGTGTCTAGAGAAGGGCAAGGGGACAATTGTCTTGGTTATGCAACACCATGGGCAAGAGAAAATAATAAAGGTGGTTGCTGATAGAATTGCTAAGGCATTAAATGCACCTATGGTGTCTATACCAGACATTTCTACACTCTAATATGTGTAGATGTCCACATGAATAGTGAATGACAAATTAAGTGCAATCCAACATGAAGAGTTGCTGGACCAATTGGTAGGAACTAGGTAACCGATTTCGGATGTCTTCAACCTTCTAAATACAATTCCTACAACCCAGTAGAAGTTACTAGAAGTAAGGGGAAAATGCATTATCATGAAGGGGCAACTCCAAACAATCGAGGCTCAAAACCAATGCTTGCCTACAAAGGTTGTTGAATTAAGAGCCTACCTTGCTGATCCTATGCTTCTCAGTCCTACGTTGACCCATGATGAAGCTTTTTAGAAACTTTAGGAAAAGCTCAAGAATGCTAAGGATGTTGATGAGTCATCTTTTGTTGGTTGCGTCAATGAGGCTCCGTCGATGCATCTCACCCTGTGTTGATGAGGCCTTGTCAATGCAGTGTCCGTCCGTCACCTATAAATATGCACCAACCAACTACATTTATGGGGACATCCAAATTTTAGTAGTAGTGAAGCTCTTGCATTTTTTCCATTTGAAAGTTGGAATTTTTTCCCTGGGTGCTTGCAGTAGGAGTCAATGAGTGTACAGATCTTTATTCGAGCATTGTTGTACTTGGGCATGATAGTGTGTCTGGCAATAAAAATGAGCTTTCTGATAAACCTTGTAGTACTTTGGATAGATTAACTATTTTATTTATGCATTTAATATTTTTAATTATTTATTAAATGCTTTCAATTAATTATCAAATATTTTCAAGCTATTACATTAATGAGACAATTAGGTGAAATAGATTACACACATAAGTATGACCACTTCGAGCATAACACATATTCACTTGGTAATCCTAGCCGCATTATCGCTTGGTACGTCTAGTAGTGTAGTGTTTGGTCACCCAGAAGTGGATACAAGAGTTCAGGACATGTACGAAAAGTGTGAAAGGATACTTATGTTAAGATTAGTTAAATGACTAGTTAATTAATAATTTAGATTAGTTAATTAAACTCCTTTAATCTACATTTCAATCGTCAAAATATAAAATATAAAATGATTAAAATCTGATGCCTCAATTACACTTGACCATACCAACATACATCACAAGTATAATTGGGAGGACAACAATTGACCTTAAGGCTAGATTCACTTCCTAAAGGCTAGTGCACGTGAAACAATAAAGTTTACAAAATTCGACCGGATCGTGCATGAATGCTTGTGATTTGTATGGTTGGGTATAGGGGTACCTCACCTCTTATCATTGGTGCCATTGCTAGGGACTTTTCTTGTGGAATGTGCGTTATTTAGGTCTAAGTGGATACCACTAATATCATTCCATAAACCTAAAGCTCAATAACATTATCACTATATATAATTATAGAAGCACATTGATAATTTCATTTTATTTTACAAAATTTTTTCTTCTTCTCATAAGCCTAAAGATACTAAATCACCAATCCTACAGGAATGCAAGGTGGTATACACTCATCTAGATGAGTTTGTGTCAAATTTCACCTTCATCCTACATCAAGATGAATAAATGTGATGGCATGATTTGGATGGCAACGTTATTTTTCCCCTCGATAGATCTGTTCCTGGAATGCTGTTTAAAACCCTTAAGAAGTTGGGCATAGCATATCTTCATAAAGAGTATATTGTGAATGGATATAACACTTGGAACTATTGTACCACTGAAACACAACATAAGTAAGATAAATGTCAAGAGAGACTCCATGAAGCCACAAAAGGGAAACATTACAGTAACCTCTTATTCCTACTAGATCAAGAGGATAAGGAGGATCCTCCCTTGAAAGGTTCTCAAGATGAAGATTCTCCACCCCCTGTTACTGATGGTGAGGGTGTGAAATTGACCCTGCAATCAACTATTCATAAACGGGGTTCAAGAAAGAGTGATAGCAAAGGTAGGAACTCAAGTGAACATCACAATAACAAGGGATCTAATGATGGTCATCATAAAAAGCATGAGTGGTGGTAGACACCGCAGTGGCAATGGCAGTCCACCTTCCTCTTCATCCTCTTCATCCAATTCTGAACATTCCTCTTCATATGATGGTTCTCATGGAAGCCGCTATCAAAACAACCATGATGAAAGTGATCGATGAAATAATAAAGACCATGAAGGCCACCAAAATCAAAGGGTTGGCCAAAACCATCATCAACATCATCAATGCAATAATGACAATGAACCTTTACTGGCCACTTGAAGTATGATTAACATTGCAGAGGTAGTGAAAATCCCAACCAGGTATATAAAGGCTAGTTGAATCAAGCACCTAGATATGAACAATATCCCAAGATTTGAGGGGGGATATAATTCTGATCTGTAGACATATTTACAAGATTTTCAAGATGCCTGTGCCTTACAAAACATTGAGAGTAAGCGGTAAAAACTCAAGCTTTTCCCAAGGACACTCATTAAGGAAGCTAAAAGTTGGTACCAGTCCTTAGAACTAGAATCTATTCAAATATAGAGTACCATATTAGAACTGTTCAATGACAAATATCAAACGTACTCTAGACTGTCTAATCTAAGAAGGAAAATCCAAGTCTAGAAACAAGGAGCACACAAACCCTTGGATATCACCATGGGCCAATACTATTCACTCTTACACAAGTGCCTTGGCCATGGTTACTCTTAGAGGGAACAACTTCGCCACATCATAGATGGGCTTATAGTAAAAACAAGAAGAACCCTTGGGGTGTATGCCCAAGGGAGGTTGTCTAAAATGAGACCTCATCAAATCCAAAAGCTAATTGAGAAGGTAGCAAAAGAAAAAGGTGAGCTACAAAAAAGGGAGAGTTCTGAAGAGTATAATAGGAACCTATCCATCAGAAAATGAGAGGTCTGATTTTGTGATGAGGAGGAGTTAACACCTAATGAAGTGATGAACAGAAAGACCTTGCCCATCCAAAAATATATTTCTAACATTTTATCCAAGGTTTACAAGTTATGGAACTCTTTGGATGAAAAGTTTTAAACTACTTTGAAGATTGTTAAAGAATTAAAAGAGCAAAATAGTGATCGTAATCATAGACAACAAAAAGAAGCTAAACATGCCTACCAAAGAGAGAAGGGAAAAGCTACTGCAGTAGAGGAAGCTGTGAAATCTAACTCTAATGATGAAACTGAATGTGACATCTATCAATATGAACATCTAAAGGGATGTTTCCTTGTGGTGTCACACTTATAAGATTCTAGAGTGTGCACATTAAATCCTCGCCTAGCATGTAGACAAGCTCCAAGACAATTACCTTACCCTCAAGCCAATACAAGGTAGTTCCACCAACAACAACAAGCTTACTACCCAAGTGAAACTCCTCCATAGCCTTATGAACAGTACTGATGAGAGCGGTTACTTTAGTAGTTATTCTAATTATTAGAGTGGTTACTCTAGCAACTTCTCTAGTAGTTATTCTAATTATTAGAGTGGTTACTCTCTTTAGCAGTTATTCTAATTATTAGAGTAGTTGCTCCCAAGCCTATAAATATGCACAATTGGGAGAAGGAGTCTTGTAACAGTCAAGTAGAAAAACTCTTGTAGTCTGTTTGAAGGTTAGAATATTTTCCATATGCCCACAGTAGGAGGTCTAAGTGTGGACAGATCTTTATTCGAGCATTGTGTACCTGAGCACACCTTATGTACGGCAATAAATACAAGCTCTTTGATTCATCCTTGCAACACTTGAGATTTGTTTTCTTACACATTATTTTATTTTATTTTATGCACTTTACATTTCTATTATTAGCACTACAATTCATTTTGATCAATTAAGCAAATCGTTAAATTACACTCAGTACGATCACTT
>MNCI01037560.1:264283-285360 GCA_015680685.1 Gnetum montanum
TGGTCGATGGGAGAGGAGATGGCCCTTAGTTGAGCTAGCCAAGGCCTGCCTAGAATCATGTTGAAACTTGGCATCTCCTCTATGATAGTGAAATCTGCGCTAGTGGGGAATTGCTCTCCTGCTACAAAGGCTAAGTTGATTGTACCCTTGACTATGACATGTGATCCATTGAAGGATTTTAGACATGTGGTTTTGGTTGGCCTCATTTCATCTGCCAGGCCTAGCTTGTCGATGACGAAGTACAGGACTACGTTCGTTGTTGCACCATCATCAACATGCACTCTGCGGATGGTGCACTACCCAACACAAATGCTAATGGATAGTGGAGCTGTAGTGACTTCCCCTCATTTTGGGTTGACTTTAAATGCATCATCATGAAAGGCTAAGGTTGTTGAACCCAATTCTTGTGGTATGGAAGGCAACATTGCTGCACAGATGGATGCCTCATTTGCAAGGATGTCCTCCATAATAGGAATGGAGGCTAAGACATGGGCCAATGCTTGGCAGTGAGTAGGTGAGGTCTTGACCAGGTCATATAAGCTAAATGTTGTGTTCTTTTTCTTGAGCGTTTACTTTACTTGGGTTAGTGCAGCTACAAAGTCCTTTTCATTAGCCGTTGTGTTGGCTTTAACTTCCTTCGTGAAGCTTGAGAGACAGACCTCTCGGGAGGGGGACTTAGGCTTGGTTTTCTTGGGGGTAGGGGCCCTAGTGTTCAGTTGTTGTTTGCTAGTTGTGGCCTTTGATTCGGTCATCAGAGTTGTGAGGTGCTCGTTTGTCCTCTTGCATTCCCATTTGGTGGGCCTACCCGAGTTTCTAGTGGGGTCAACCCTTGAAGGAGGAGGGATTGAGATGTTGCCCACTATTTGGCTTCAGGTAGGTGAGGGGCCATCTCGTTGTGGGACTCTTATGATGAAAGGTTTATTAGCAATTTTTGTTGCTGCATCATGCCAGTTTAACGTCTTAGCGGATGAGTCATGCCAGTTTAACATCTTAGCGGACGATGTCTATGGAGCCTTGACCACAAAGGGTGTTGTGGATGCCTAGGATGGCACCTTGATAACAAAGGGAGGCCTCTTGTTTGTAGGGGCTGGGGGAATCCTTGCCTTACTGGGAGACACACGGATCACAAAAGGTTTTTGCAAAGGTTTGGGCTTTCCACCTATGTTAATTGAGTTTATGACATAGGAGGCATCATCTGTGTTGGATTGACTTGCCATGTCAATCACTAGTTGGCCTTGTTCTATCATTCCCTGCAAGTCATCTTGCAAGGCATGACAGTTGTCTGTACTATGACCAGCCATTTGATGGTAATGACAGTATTGGTCCAATTTAAAATGTTGTGGGACCGGAGGCTCATTTGGTATTGGTAAGGTGGGGTTTCTTAGTAGCTCGCAGTACCTGTCATGTTTTTGGCGGGTAATCTCCGACACGTGTTTGTGTTGGATTTTCCCAGCTTTCAAGAGTTTCTCCAATAGTTGAGAGGGTTGCATCGGTAGTGGTGTATACTTTGAGCGGTCCTTGTGCTGAAAGTTGGGCCTTGGGGTGGCCCCTGCCGATATAGGTGAGTTGGTGCCAAAGTTGGCAGCTTTGTTAGCTGAGGCTTTAGGTTACTTAGCTTTTGAGCCCCAGTTGGTTGCTTTTGTGATTGCAGCTACTGTTGCCTCGGTTGTGTTTTTCTTGCGAGTATGTTGGTTTTTGTAGGCCACATAAGCTAGGTCATTACTTGTTTGTGTAGCCTTTTCTATGTCTTTAATTTGTACAAATGCCTGACTCAAAGTATGGGGTTTTAAATAATAAATTTTTGATTTAATGAAGTCATTTGCATCCGCCTTAAGGATGGTAAGCAGATATGTTTCAGGAATAGGTTCGTGAAGCTCATTCAGGGTGGCGCTCCATCTTTGGATAAACTTTTGTGCTGGCTCTAAAGGTGCTTGTTTAATTTGAATCAAGCTATCTAACATGGCTTCAGGTTTTAGATTGTATTTGAAATGGGTGACAAACTGGTGCAACAAATCCTCTAGAGAAGATATAGAGCTATGGGGTAAGGCTCGATACCAGTCTAAGGCTTTTCCTATTAAAGACATAGCAAACACACGTAAAATTACATGGGGCCATGCTTGAAGCAAAAGACTTTCGGTTTGGAATGTTACTAGGTGGGCATTTGGGTCTCCCTCTCCATTGTACTTGGTCAACTAAGGTAACGAGACTCCCTTTGGCAAGGTTAAGGGTGGAACTAAGGGATCAATTGGGTCATCTTGATAGAAGTCTAGTACTTTGACTTCCTCATTGTTCAAAGTTTTAATGCATTTTAATTCCTCTACCAAAGAGTGCATCATTTTTTTGTGTCTGCCCATTCTTGGGCAATAGGCAAACCAGTGGATTAAGTAGATTGTGGATGATAATGATTTAATTGTTGCATTGCTTGTGGGAAGAGAGGTTTTTGGGCTAACATTTGTTGTGGTGGGATGGTATTCAAAACTGAGACTACTGATGGAGCCCATTGCCCAACCACAGGTTGTGAAGTAATACCCTGAACATGTTGGGTTGGAGTAATCAATGGTGTTCCATGGATTTTCACCTAAGGTATGTAATGGGTGGATGTGGAAGCTGGTATGACCAATGGCATTCCAATTACTTGAGGTTGAAAGATTGACTCTGCGTTGGTTTGGGAGGGGAAGTTGTTGGGACTGTGCTTGTAGAGGAATGATGGAAGTAGATGCATCAAAATGAAAATTATTGGGTACAGAGAAGATAGGAATGGAAGTAGGTACCTCTTGTCAGGAAATTGGTGCTCGAGTGTTTGCAGATGAAGGAGGAAGCACAGTTTCTTCCAGGAAAGGATGGAATAATGGGTTTGTGTAGGCATGGGGACTAACAGTATGGTAGGAATCTCCATGTTCAAATTGGGCTACAAAATCATCTTCCTCATCTTGAGGCTCTATTGGTAGTAGCTGTAACGCTTGACTTCTAGCCATAAGAAGATGGGATATGAGTTTATTATGGTTTTCAGATAGCGGGATTATGTCAAATGCTGAAGAGATGAACTCACGTCCTCCTTTGTGGATAAATTCATATTCTCTCTTTGCTTCCCTTTCTATACGGTTAATAGGTAGATTGGCTTGGATTTTGATACAGATGAAGTTATACTATTTGGGTGTAAGAGTTGCATGAGTAGGGCCTTTGCCCTATAGCCTAAGGGACTAGCATGTAAGGCCTTGAGGATTTATGTGTTCAATAACAGTTATGGACTCCGTAGCAGTCACAGGGTTCGAAGTTTTGGCCCCAAAGTCAACGATCGGTAGTGTTACTAGGTTGATTTGGAATGATTCCATGGAAAATGTGAGCAAACTAGGCTAGATGAATGGAGTTGGATTGTAAGTAGTTGCAGCGTGACCGTGACACAAACACAACATGACCAAACTAATTAAACCAGACCAATAGGAGCAAGTTCAGTGTGACCAACAGGGACAGGAGACTCACAGGGTAAGATGAAAAAGTTTTAACAGGTAGCGTGATCAACATTTTAACAATGGCAAATTCAGGCCCTCCTTCTAGCCCCAAAAACTGTGCTAACCTAAATCGTCGGTGTAAGGCTGGAAGGGAAATAAACACTGAGAGATTGTCAGGCAGCCACAGTTGACCCTGCCTTCACCTGAGGGCAAGCTAGAAAAGTAAATGAAGGTAGAGTGCCTTGGATGGTCTGCATGCAAATCAACCAAGGACTTCCCCGAGCGTAAGCTACACCTAGCGCTGGGGTTATTGTAAACGATGTCTTAAAACGTGTAAATGCACGTAAAATGTAAACATGAGCCGTAAGACGTAAGAACATAAGGCGTAAACAAAACGTAAACTATAAACTGAATGTAAGCAAAAATGTAAATAGAACGTAAAATAGAAAATGGAAATAATGTTTGGTTGGAAAAACGGAAATGATGTATTGCTTAGAAAAGATGTGCACCAGTCAAAGCATAGCTGCGTGTAGATGGCAGGTCAAACGCCTAGCCTCGGGGTGATGTAACATGATGATGCAATGATGTGATGTGNAAACGCCTAGCCTCGGGGTGATGTAACATGATGATGCAATGATGTGATGTGATGAATGTAAGAAATGCTTGGATGCTAACAGTTAGGTGTGCCAAGCGCCCAAGGATTGCAGGTTCTATCCTCTCTTAGAATTTCCAATATCTCTCTCTCTCTTTTGCCTTCTAGTTTATGTGAATTGACAAGGTATTTATAGGATTGGGCTGGGCTCGGGCATGAAATTCAAGAATGGAATCAATGGCTAGGAGATGAGAGGAAAGCAGATCTAGTGACATGTGTCTAATGGACAGTTGTGCTCAGGTTGGATGTATGTTGGCAAGAGTTGGATGTGTGTTGGATAGTTGTGCACAAGTTGGATTTGTGTCAGATAGTTGTGCACAAGTTGGATGTGTGTTGGATAGTTGTGCACGAGTTGGATTTGTGTTGGATAGTTGTGCACGAGTTGGATTTGTGTCGGATAGTTTTGCACAAGTTGGATGTGTGTTGGATAGTTATGCACAAGTTGGATTTGTGTTGGATAGTTGTGCACAAGTTGGATATGTGTTGGATAGTTCTGCATGAATTGGATTTATGTCAAATAGTTGTGCACAAGTTGGATGTGTGTCAGCAAGCTACATTCTTGACCAGGTACATTGCATTTTACAATTTACGGGTTATTCAAGCCCATGAAAGTACATTTAATTTAGACCGTGAGGGCCTGACTATCTGACAAATAAATATTTACAATGAAATGTACAAGGGAAATTCAACCCATCTTGCTTTAAACTTCTTTGTCCTTGAGTTTTTCTGGAATTTTTTAGAAGTTGCTGATGTTGAGAATTTTCTACCATTTTTGGAATTTTTTGGGAGTTGCTGATGCTGAGAATTTTTTGCCATTTTCTGGAATTTTTTGGGAGTTGCTGATGCTGAGAATTTTCTGAAATTTTTTGGAAGTTGGTCACGCTGGACTCACACTGCCAACGTGACCTAGGCGTCAGTGACAAAAATGAGTGTTTTGGAGCTGAAATCTGAAGTTTTGGAGGCTGAAACTTGGAGAAATCATTAATGGACCTTGAGGATGACTTGTCCCTTCAAAATTAGACCATTTTGACACTTTTTTGAGCCTGTTTTGAGTCTCTGAAAGTTGGTCACACTAGACTCATATGACAGCCTGACACTTTCAGATTTGGACTATTTTGACTTGATTTTGAAGCTGTTGGAGTTGCTCATGCTAAGGGTAAGCTAGCTTGATAGCATGAGCAAGTTGGCTTGGGCAAGCTGGGGGTGACCTCCCTACCTTAGTCAAATTTTTCCTTCTGAATGCTTGAAAGGGTTTGAGTCATTTTCAATTTAAAGTGTTAGGCCAAAATTAGTGGTGTTTCAACTATGTATTGGGATATAAAGTATATATACATACAGATCATGGTACAATCTGGTTCCTCATGAATAAGCCAATGGTAAGCCCTCATATCATACAATGGCTTGTAATCTTACAAGATTTCTATTTAACGATGATTGATCGAAAGGGCACCGAGAATGTGGTTTCTCATCATTTATCTCGATTGCGATGGGACAACAAAGAGGATGAGTATCCAATTTTTGATCATTTCTTTGATGAATTTCTATTTGTTGGTGTAGTGAATAATCAATCACCCACAGAGTTAAACTGGTGCAGTAGCATTCTTACCTATCTCCTCACCCAACAAACAACACAAAAGTTAAATCTTAAGAAGAAACAACAGTTTCTTCACCGAGCCAAGTACTTTATGGAGATCAATGGGAAACTTTACAAAGTGTGTCCCAATGTCTTGGTTCGATGGTGTGCTTCTGATATAGATCAACTACGAGTTCTCCAAGATGCTCATGAATGTCCTTATGGGGATCATTACACTAGAAGATGAACAACCATCAAAATCCTACTTACAGGATATTATTGGCCTACATTATTTTGGGATGCCCATCGTTTCATCCAATATTGTGAGCACTGTCCACGTGATGGGGAAATGACTGCTAGAATGGAGGATCTACATTCAACCGTTAGAACCCTTTGACATTTGGGGAATTGATTTTATGGGGCCGATTACACCAATGTTCAATGGAAAAGCTTATATTATTGTTGTCGTTGATTACCTAACAAAATGGGTTGAAGCAGCTGCTGTTAAAGATTGTACATCATCTACAGTTGCACGATTTGTTCAACAAAAAATCATAAATAGGTTTAGTGTGCCACATGCACTTATTTCAGACAATGGTACACACTTCACAGGTGTAACTTTTCAGAAATTAATGCAACGCTTAGGGGTTGATCATAAATTGACTACACCATACCAACCCCAAGCGAATGGTCAAGTAGAAGTCATCAACAGGGAGATTACGAAGATATTGATAAGAACCATTAGAAAATTTAGGCGAGATTGGAGCACTAAACTAAAAGATGCTCTTTGGGCATACCGCTCCACATGAAAACTCCCTACAGGCTACTCTCCCAATGAGTTAGTGTACGGTAAATTACCAATGCTTCCCATTCAAATTGAGCTCCGTACACTATCCATGGCATGTGACCTCAACCTTGACCTTGATCTAGCATAGAAACAATGGTTAGTAACCCTTCAATTGCTAGATGAAAACTGATTAGCTACCCTGTCATCTAACGAATTGCACAAGGCCTTCAATAAACAACATCATAACCTAAGAATTAGGAAATTTAAATATCAACTAGGAGATAAGGTTCTCTACTAGAATCCCACACATGTGCCACAACGTACTAAATTTCAAACCTGTAGGAAGGACCTTATATTATTTATGCAATTTTTTCTTCAAGGTCCATGATAATATACAAACCTGATAGCCTAAATAAGAAACTTTTGGTCAACATGCAACAAACCAAACCTTTCCTGGAGCTTAGGATAGCCAATACACATGCTACCTCTCTTGATGGATAACCCTGCTCACTATTTCAGATCTCCTCCTTCCAACTTAGTCGTGGGGGAGATGACCACCTATGTTAACCATTCTAGGCCCTCAGTTCTTTTTGAATTTTTGTTTCATATTTTTGTTTTACACATTCTTTCAATTTTTCTTATTTTTGTTTTACACCATCATTCATGTTTTTACTATTTCTTTGTTTGCTTGATTTACTTTTATTCATTATCTAATAAGTGCTTATGATAGTGGATTGAATTATATAATATTAATTGCTAATGTTTTGTTTTTACCTTTGAATTATGATGTTGATAGTAAGGTATGGTTCTTTTGGTAAAATAGGCAATGAGTCCACACTGTCCACTCATCCATACAACTCTATGATCTTCTTTGGCTTGGAATTGTATAGTCCCCTTTTTCTAAGTAAACTTATTAATGAATTGATGGCTGGGTACTTTTCAAATCAAGGAAAGACTCAAAGGATGAAAAGGATGTGACTTCAAGGGGATTCAATGCATTTGTGCTAGCCATTCTCTTGGGTGCTTGGATTCTTTTTCTTGGATTTTTCACCATTCTGACATTGTTCAAAAATTGAGAAGTTGAGTGAATAAAAATAAGTCTTTGCATAGTGTGATTCTCACACAAAAGAAAACAGAAAAAAAACAAAAGTAAGAATTCAAAGCACACCCCTTAGACATAATAAATCAATATGGGCTACAAGCACTGGTTATGGAATTAGAAAGACATGTTACCCATTCCTGAAGGTTCGCTCTAACTAAGGCCCTTTCTCACTTCCTGCTTCTCCATCTCACTCTCCTTGGAATGGTGGTGACTCTTTGTGGAAGCATTTTTGTTGCTTCAAGAGGATGGATTGGCCAAGAGTATTGATGTGAGGTCATTGGATGTGGTTGGTTTGATTCTGGATTTGCGATGAGTTCTACTTAGTTATCTTAACCATGAAATACACAAGGGGCTTTACACAACCTTGTTCTTGGGATTCCATTCCATTCTCTCCTCTCCATCTTTCTTCCCATTTTCCACCTCATTGTCAATTTTATCATTTGTCCATTCTGGGTTGATGCATTTTTTTTCTTTGGTGAATTCTTTTGGGTAAGTTTTTAACTCTTGCTTCCAAATGACATTCCTAGAGCCTACAAACTCTTTGGTTTGTGGGTTTCTCAGGGCATAAAGGGCATGAGCCTACTTTAGGGAGGACCCGCTAGCATTTCTTTTTGGTGCAATTGTTAACTTATTTTCCTTAAATATTTCTTGCAATCAATCATTTCTCGTTTCATCCCCATCCATGACATCCATTTTATTGGCATTGTCATTGATATTTTTCATCTTTCTTGTTCCTCATTTTTTTCCATCTTATAGTTACCAGAGGTTCACTCTTAGTCGTGGGGGCCCTGGCAGAAATTTTTTAATTTTTTCCATTTTACTAATTGCCTAACCCCTACACCTTGGGTAGTTTCCAGTGATAAATCTCTAAACCAGTTTCTGCCAAAACCACAACTCAGCCAATGCGCTTCATATCGAGGCAAGGTATCAACTGCATTGTGGATTATTTATCCTTTCTTAGTTGTGACTGTGTTCTGTGTGCAGATGACAATCATACAAACAATGGACTAGGCTTGGAGGAAGCACTCAGGATGGACCGGAACTGGAGAATTTACGAAAGGAGCAAGTTTGGTGGCATGGCTATGGATAAACAACAGAAGGTGCAATCTCAGCATTGGCAGCAACATGCTTCATCTTTTTTCTCTCTCTTTCTCTTCAAGCTACCAAATAAGGCTTGGATGTAATTTATGTACAAGTGTTTACTACAATGGTCATGAACACTAATGTTGTAATATGCTTATTGATCTGTTCACTGGGCACGTTGAGTCTATCATCCCATTCCACCGTCAATTATCAGTTAGTTAATAATCCTATACCTTCCCAATATTTTGTAAGTAACTTGAGGATGAGTTTTCATTCAATCATGGGGGTATGATGAGAGAAGTTACTCTAGTAGTTATTCTAATTATTAGAGTGGTTACTCTAGCCATTTCTCTAGCAGTTATTCTAATTATTAGAGTGGTTACTCTAGCGGTTTATTTAGCGGTTATTCTAATTATTAGAGTGGTTACTCTAGCGGTTTATTTAGCAGTTATTCTAATTCTTAGAGTGGTTACTCTAGCGGTTTATTTAGCAGTTATTCTAATTATTAGAGCGATTACTCTAATTATTAGAGTAGTTACTCCCAAGCCTATAAATACAATGCCCAAGTGCACAATTGGGAGAAGGAGTCTTGTAGCAATCAAGTAGCAAAACTTTTATAGTTTGTTTGAAGGTTAGAGTATTTTCCAAGTGCCCGTAGTAGGAGGTCAAAGTGTGGCTGGATCTTTATTCAAGCATTGTGTACCTGAGCATACCTTGTGTATGATAATAAAGACGAGCTCTTTGATTCATCCTTGTAGCACTTGAGATTTTTTTTCTTACACATTTCTTTTATTTTATTTTCTTATGCATTTATTTTATTTTATGCACTTTACATTTCTGTTATTAGCACAGTAGTTCATTTTGATCAATTAAGCAAATTGTTAAAGTACACTCAGTACAATCACTTCAAGCATGTGTGTAACACTTGGTAACCCAATAACAATTAGCCTTTGGTAATCCTAGTAGTGTTGCACTGGTTCAAGATGTGTACGGTAAGTGAGAATGGATACTAGTGTTTGGATTAGTTAAAGCCTAGTTAATTAGTAGTTAAGTTAAATTAGTCACTTAGTTATCTCTCTCTCCTCCCTTATTAGTAGTAGGACATAAAAACATAAAAGCTATAAAAATCATATGCCTCAAGCTTACCTAACCATACAATTGTGACATAAAGGTAAGCTTGGGAAGACAATGATCAACCAACCCGTCCTTGTTCCACAAAGGCGCATAGGCACTTAGTCCTTGGAATTCGACCAGATCATTCATGAAATGCTTGTATGGTTGAGCATAGGGGTACCTCGCCTCTTATCAAGTACCAACAATGGTACCAACCACAATCATGGGGAATGCCGCCACCAAGGCAATAGTACCCTTATAGGCAACCAAATCCATACGGGCACTATGTTCAACAACTCGTCTCCCCTAGAAGTTCAGCAAGGCATGCATCATTCCAACAGCACTGTTATCGTCTAGAGTACCACTGAGCACATTCACCATCCACTAAAGAGGAAAACCCATATCTGTATCCTTATCATCCTCCACATCCCTCTACACCTACACGTCCACCTTCAACTCAGTTACCTCCTACTCCATCCATGTAGGGTGAAATTCCTCCACAGCTGCAACAACAAAATTCCACAAGGTTTGTACACTCACAAATGATTTTTCAACCAAGTGGTCCAAATAATCAATTAAGGAAATGGCTTTTCTTTCAGCTCAACAGTCCTCTCCAACCCTCACAACCTACTCCAGTTGATTGCCTTACATCTCTAGTAACCTCATCCTCTGCATGAAATACCTTTGAGCACCCTTCAAACCAAGTGCTACCTAGGATCTACACTGTAGTGCTAACTCATGTTATTTCTAACTAGATCAAGGCTAGCAACCTTCCTACAAAAAGATCTATTCTAGGAAGTTTTCTCATCTTTCTACAAATTATTAGACAAGAGCCATGCAAGGCTCTTCTTGACTTTGGTTCTAGAGTTAACCTCATCTCCCATTATGTATACAAAGCCTGGAACCTACCACCTTTAAAAAAGAGCAACATCCATTTAGAATTAGTAGATTAGTCGATTACTGCTTCTTGGGATTAGTAGAGGACATTGTGACCATAGTCTATGGATGGTTCTATCCTACTGATTTTCTAGTAATCAAGATGAACAATTGCAAAAGTGACTTCCCCATCATTATGGGAAGGGCCTGGTTATGCACGGTCATTGCGCGAATGGGTAGAAGGGACTTATCTCTCAAAATATCTAAGGAAAATTAGTTAGGAAAATTTGAGAAGAAGCATATGCCATGCATTGTGTATAACGACAATGAGTGCAATTACGTGTAAAAGATTTGGTCAATCAAAAGCACATACATTAAGGCATGCAATTAGTGTGCATAAGAAATTAACATTCAAAGGTGTCTACATGCAACAACCACAAAGTAGGAGGGCACCTAATGGCTAATAGCTTATTTAGATAGTAGCACAATATGCATGGAGCCAACTGAGAGCTTAACTTGTGCATATGTAGAAGACACCGACAAAATTAAACAAGTCCATTCCCAACTCTCTAATGAAGATGATGATAACTGTTGGGGAGAGTTAGAGATCCCTAATCACTATAAGCAAGAGCCCTTAGAACTAAAAATTTACCAGTCAAAATGGAGTATGCATTTTTAAAGAATGGTAAACTGGTCATCATTAATGCCAAAGTTGTTATAAAAAAAATAAAAGTTGTTGAAAGTGATGAATAAATGGTCAACAACCTTCGCTTGGTCATATCTAGAGCTAAAAAGAATTAATCTAAGGATATGCCAACACAGCATCTACACTAACCCAACCATGAAGCCTAGAAGGTAGCTATAGAGGTGGCTAAATCCTAAATAGAAGCAAATCATTAAGGAGGAGATGGAGCAACTCCTCAATGTGGGGTTTATCTATCCAATTGCGGATAGTAAGGGGGTTAGCCCACTGGTAATTGTACCAAAGAAGGATGGTAAATGGCAAGTTTGCATTGACTTTAGGTTGCTAAATATGGCAACATTTAAGGCTCACTTCCCTTTATCATTTGTGGATCAAGTATTAGACACCATATCTAGCCATTGTTATTATAGTTTCTTGGATGGTTATAGTGGCTATAACCAAATCCAAATTGCATTAGAAGACCAAGCTAAGACAACATTCATGAGTCCCTAGAGGACTTTTTCATACTATAAGATGTCATTTGGCCTATACAATGCCCCTACAACATTTCAACGCTTGGTCCTTAGTATCTTTCAACAAAAAATTGGTAGTGGTGTTGATGTCTTCAAGGATGACTTCTCCACCTATGGAGCTACCTTTGAGCAAGCCTTGGACTAACTTGAGCAAGTACTAAAGAGATATGTTGAGACAAACCTATGGCTCAACTGGCAAAAGAGCCATCTTATGGTCTAAGAAGGCATTGTGTTAGGGCACCAAATTTCATAGAAAGGGTTTGAGGTAGACCCAAAAAAGATAAGGGTCATCCAAAGAATAACACACCAACCAAAGACTATTAAAGATGTTTAGTCATTCCTTGGACACACTAGTTACTATCAATGCTTTATTGAGAATTTTTCTAAGATTGCAAAGTCGTTGGTAGAACTTACAAAGAAAAATTCACCTTTCATTTGGACCAAGGAATGTGAAAACATATTTCAACAATTAAAAGGGAAACTTGTAGAAACACCAATCCTACGAGCACCTGATTGGTCCAAACCATTCCATATCATGACAAACACATCTAACTATGCTTTGGAAGTAGTACTCATGCAAATGGATAATAAAAAATGTACATATTATATCCACTTTGTGAGTTAAAGCATTGTGGGAGCATAGCTAAATTACACTACCATAGAAGAGGAATTAATGGTAGTGGTGTATGCATTAGAAAAGTTTAGACAATATGTGCTAGATTACAAAGTATTTATACATACGGACCATAGTGCAATTTGCTTCCTTATGAATAAGTCGACGGTGAGCCCTCGTGTTATATGGTGGCTTGTGATATTGTAGGAATTTGATCTTACTATGGTAGATTGAAAAGGGACTAAGAATGTGGTCATTGACCATCTTTCTCATTTAAGATGGGATAACAAAGAGGAGGAAATCCCACTCTCTGATTAGTTTTCAAACGAACTCCTCTTTACTAGAGCAATAAATGAACAAATGCCTGAAAAAGCAATATGGTATAATGGCATCCTCACATATCTTCTTACTCAAGAGATGCCACAAGACTTGAATTTTAGGAAAAAGCAAAAATTTCTTCATCATGTCAAATACTTCATGGAAATTAATAAACACCTTTACAAGGTGTGTGCCGATGGCTTGATCCGTTGGTATGTCCCTGAGGGAGATCAACTACATGTTCTCCAAGATGCTCATGAAGGACCTTGCAGAGGCCACTATGTAGGGAGACACATGACCATAAAAACCCTGATGATAGAATACTACTAGTTCATAATCTTTAGAGATGTCCACCAATTTATCAAGTCTTATGAATGTTGGCAATGTGATGGGGGGATAACTGCTTGAATGGAAGGTCCTCAACAGTGGATTCAACCACTAGAACCTTTCAACATATGGGGCATTAACTTCATGGATCCCATCACATCCATTTCTAACGAGAAACCATATATTATAGTAGTAGTTGACTATTTTCCAAAATGGGCTGAAGTGGTAGCCATTACAAATTGCACATCATCCACTACCACTAGATTTATACAACAATATATTGTAAATAGATTTGGGGTGTTGCATTCACTAATTTCTAATAATGGGACTCATTTCATAGGTGCCACATTTAGAAAATTAATGCAATGCTTGAGGATAGAACATAAATTAACAACACCTTACCACCCCCCTAGCCAACGATTAGGTAGAGGTAACCAATTGGGAAATTACAAAAATATTAATGCAAACCATTAGCAAATATAGGAAGGATTGGAGCACAAAACTTAATGATGCTCTCTGGGCTTACCAATTAACTTGGAAACTTCTTATTGAATATTCTCCCTATGAGTTAGTGTACGAGAAACTTCCAATGCTTCCAATTCAATCTGAGCTCCATACACTCTCAACAACCTTTGAACTAAACCTTAACCTCAGTTTAGCACAAAAGGAAAGACTGATCAATTTGAACATGCTAAATGAAAATTGCTTAGTGGCCCTATCTTTGAATGAGGTGAACAAGGCATTTAGCAAGCAATGCCATGACCTTAGAATTAGTAAAGTAAGGTTTCAACCAGGAGATAAGGTCCTCTACTGGAACCCCACACATGTACCTCAAAAGGAAAAATTTCAAACATTATGGAAGGGACCTTATATAATTGATCAAACCTTTCCCTCTAGGGTCATGATAATTTACAAACCTGACAGCCCAAATAAAAACTAGTTGGTCAATATCCAACAAGTTAAGCCTTTCCTAGAACTAAGAATAGCCAATGTAACTACTACCTCAACTAATGGACACCCACGTGCTATTTTTTGGATCTCCTCCTTTCAACTCAGTCATGGGGAAGATAGCCATCCATGCTGACCATCACCATGGCCTCTCAATTTTTCTACCTTTTATTTTTTACATTTTTAATTTTACAAAGTTTTGATTTTTGAATTTTTCTAATTTTATATCATTTTTTGTACCTTTAAAATTTCTTGCTTATTTTACACTTTCTTATATATTTTATTGTATTTTCTTTCTTTTGTTTCTTTTGATTAAGTGTGATATTTTCTCATTCTTACTAATAAATTTGCTTTATTGTCATATGACATAATGATGTTGTTGCCGTTTGCTAATGATGGTTTATGCTTAATGTATGATTGTTGATGTTTCACTTCTATTTTTGAATTCTAATGTCTGATGACTTTGACATGGTTTATTTGTCATAGAACAGGTAGTAAGTCCACGTCATCTTCCCATCCAATGAGCTCTATGGTTTTCTTTATTCTAGGAATTTGAGGTCCCTTTTTCATTAAAGAAACTTTTAATCAATCAGTGACCTTGGTAGTTCTAGAATTAGGAAGGATCCAAAGGTTTGTAAAGGATGTGACTTCAAAGGGACATAATACTCTTTGTACTCTTCTTCTTGCTTGAGTTCTTGAGTCTTTTTTTTTTTGGACTTCTTACTATTCCTTACCACCTAATGATAGGAAGAAAAATAACGTCGTTGTATGGTGTGGTTCCCATCATTTAAAAAAAATAATGATGGAAATTCAAAGCACATCCCTTCGACATGAATAAGTCCTTGCATGGTGTGGTTTCCATTTAAAAAAAACACAAATAATGGGAATTCAAAGCACATCCCTTGGACAAATAAAAGGGCTACAAGCACTGGTTATGGGACTCGAAAGACATACACCTATACCTGAAGGTCCCCTCTAACTAAGGCCCTGTCTCTTTCACTTCCTACTTCTCTCTTCTCTTCGTGGAATAGTGGTTGTCTTGTGGGGATACTCTTGTATCTTAAGTGGGTAGATCGGTCTTAGAGTAGCAATGCGAAGTCATTAAAAGTGAAAGGCTTTGGTTTGGATTGAGGATGAAACTTCTTAGGTCATTTTAATCACAATGACACAAAGGACTTCTTATGACCTCAATTTGGAACTCCATTCCACATTCTCTATCATCCATCCATACTACCATAACTCACCTCACTGTTGGATTCTATGTTATGCTCTATGTCTTAGTCTGATGTGTTAGGATTCATTAGTGGATTCTTTTGGGTTGGTCCTTAACTTATCATGATCATTAAATCGACTATGGGGCCCATGAACTCCTTAGTTTGAGGTTATGTAAGGGCAAAAAGGGCATGAGCTTGCTATGGGGAGGACCCACTTTCATAGCTTTTGGCTTGATTAGTTAAGGTTCCTTACCTTTGACATCGCTACAATCTTATCTTTTCCATTGTGTAAACTGCTCATTGCATTCATCCATTAAATTAATTTTTCTCCATTTTTTTAAATTTATAAATTTCAACGCCTTCTTCTCGTGATTTCATACTATTCTTGGTCTTCTAAACTTTCATTTAATCCCAATTTCATAGAAAAATTCCTTGTATTTTGAAAGTTTGACCAAAGTCAATGGAAGTCAACCATGGTCAACAACTACATTGATGAGGCCTCGTCAACGCAGTGCAAAAATACTATATATACTACTAGAAACTTTGGAATTTTTTGCAATTTTCTCATAACACACAGGGAATTTTTGCAATTTTTCAAAGCCAAAAACATTCCAAAGTCCATAACTTTTAAGGCATTTGTCCAAATCACTCTGTTTTTCGATCCTACACTTATCATAGGTAAGGTTTTTATCGTGGGGGCCACAAACCTTAAGGCTTCCAATACAATTTTTTTAAAAAAATTCTAACTCCCCCAAGGGTTAGTAATCTTAATCATACATAAACATCAACTTTTTCCAAGTTAACCCTTCCAACAATCTCTAGGATGATTTATCAATGATAAGGCATAAATAGAAATAACAATTAAGTTAATTAAATTAGCCATCATCACAACTTAGCCAAGAGTAACTACCCTCAAGAGTTAAGGTATCCCAATTGTTTTAAGGTTACACAATGATTGCTAATCCATGGTTCTATTGTGATTAGATGGCACCTAAACAAAAACATCTGCAGGAAGGAGAACCTTCACAACCATGGGAGAAGCGACCTAGAGCTGGAAGGGGCCAGCAGGAACAAGGCCAAGAATAACAAGAGGGAACCCATGCAATAGGACCTCTTTATGAGGACCCCAAGTGGAATTTGTTCAACAAATTCTAGAAGAAGAAGTGCCTATAGAATAATCTCAACAAGGAGAAGCACCTAGACCTGTGTCAAGACTTGAGTTCACTTTGACTTAAGCCTACCTAGACATCATCAAGTCCTGAGAGATCCAGAAATCAGTTCTTCAAGAGATAAACTTTGGGCCATTTTTGGAGAAAGCTCCAGAAGATGTCAGGACACAATTGCATGCCTCTTCCATGTGGCCAATCATCATGACTAGTGGGGAGTGGTACATGGGAGAGACCTATCTCTTTTGGAATAGCCAAAGGCCAAGGTCCATTGTAAAAATCAAGGATATTCAAGTGTCCTATTCAACAAAAGCTATTGCACAGGCACTAGGGTTTCCAGACATTAGAACGCAGTTGGCAAAAATATTAACAAAAGGCGATCCTGAGGCAAAAAGGGAGTGGACCCAGTAATGCTACGGAGTGGATCATAAGGAGTATGGCATGCTCACATCGACAAAGAAAATTTATTTCAAGATTGCAGCCTATCACCTTAATCCAATTGTGAGGCCAAGTAAGGTAACTGCCTTCTTCACTCGAGCATGCACTACTCTAAGTAAAAATTTTCCTATTAACCTTCCATAGCTAATTTATTTGGAGATCAAGAAGCACTTCAAGGAGAACAAACGTGGAAGGAAGACCTTGCCCTTTTTGTGGCTTATTAGGAAACTCTGCAAGAGGGCAGGCATTGTTCACTATTCAAATGACACTCTCAAGCATGCTCCCTTAGCCTCATGGGTAGAAATCATGAAAGATAAAATGCCAACAACCACAACCATTCAAAAAGAGGAGCTACTACCACTGCCACCCACTCAAGAGACAACACCAAAGGCCTGCATAGTCCTTGAGCATTTGTGACAAATCCAAGAGTAGCTCTTGAGTAAACAAAAGTAGCAAGCAGGAACGAGTGGGCAAATCCATCTATGTATCGGCCAATAATGAGTCACCTTAATAAGGTGGCTTGAACAGTTAACCAGATGGAGAGGGGTGATTCCATTTTCTCTACCCAAAGAATGCAGCTGCCTTCGAGGTCAAATCTAAGGCTTAGGAGGTAACAGTATCATTAGTAACACATCATCTATTCCCAGAAATCTTTGGGAATGCCGCTACTTTATCAGCGAGGTTGGAGAAAGGTGAAGAGGCAACTGTCTTGGTGATGTAGCACCAAGGGCAAGAGACAATGGCAAAAATGGTAGCTAACCTTGCAGCTAAAGCACTAAATGCACCCATGATGTCTATACCAAATATATCTCCACTTCAAGATGTGCAGACATCCGCAAGTATGGTCAATGGGAAATTGAACGTAGCCCAACACAAACAACTACTAGAATGACTAGTAGGAGCTATGTAACCGACTCCAGATATCTTTGATCTTCTAGAGAATATCACTACAACCTGGTTGGAGCTATTGAATGCAAACGGAAAATGCATCATTTTGGAGGGGCAGCTAGAAATAGCCTAGGAGCAAAATCAATGCTTGGCCACAAAGGTTGCTAAACTTCATGCTTGACTTATAGAATAAGAAATCCTCAACCCAGAAACAACAAGAGATGAAGCTATCAAACAACTTAAAAATGATTTCAAAAGGCTAAGGAGGAAGTAGTAATGGCCATCTTCAAACAGTCTATGGTAGAAGTTGAAATGCATTCAATTGAAAAGGACTTGAATCAGATGTGCTAAGAAAATAAAGCATTGACCAAGAAAAATCATCGCCTATGAAATGTTGATGCTTAGAGAGATCAAATGCAAGAATTCATTCATCAACAATAGGAGCATCTTGCTAGAGTTAACATTAAACTAAGGAAATTGGTGACAAAGAACTACAATATTTCAATGGAGGAGGTATGCACCTTATGATAAAATTCTGCCATCAAAATCATCACCTAAAAGAATGAAGCTCTCAAATTTTAGAGAGTGAAAAATCACTACAGGGACTAGGTTTGCTTGCAAAAGGAAATTAATGAAAAAGAAATCCAAATGGCAAAGGCTAAAGTAAATGAAGCTCTCTAGTGTACTATCCTAAATCATCGGTGTAAGGCTGGAATGGAAACAGACACTGAGAGATCATCGGGCAGCCACAGCTAACCCTGCCTTCACTTGAGGGCAAGCTAAAAAAGGGAACGAAGGCAGAGTACCTTGGTTGGTCTGCACGCAAATCAACCAACGACTTCCCCGAACGTAAGCTACAACTAGCGCTGGGGTTATTGTAAACGGTATGTAAACGAAATGCAAACGGTGATACGAAATGTAAACAAAGCTTACTGAATTATAAATAAAGCATAAATAAAGCTATATTTGTAAAGCATAAACAGAACTGAACAATGTAAATGGGAGGCAATAATGAAACTGTATTATATTTGTTTAAAAAAAATGTGCACCGGTCAAAGCGTAGTTGCACAAGTGTGGATGGCAAGTCAAACGCCTAGCCCCGGAAAAATATGACACGATGATGCGATGATAAAATGGGATGAACGTGAGAAGCACTTGGAAGCCAACAATCAGATGTGCCAAGCACCCAAGGATCGTAAGTTTTTTCCTCCTTCAGAATTGCCAATCTCTCCAATCTTTGCCTCTTCCAATCCTCTTCTTCTTTTTGTTCTCCTCTCTTGCTGCTTTTGCTTTGCTTCTTTTTGCCTCCTCTTTGGGTAGTAGGGTTTGCAAGTTTGGAGCACAATTTTGCCAAATCAGATAGAAAATCTTTGATTCTGACAGCCCCTGCATTTGTATATCTGAGCTTGATGTTGTGGGTCAAGAATTCTCTTCTGAATGCTTGAAAAGGCTTGAATTATTTTCCATTCAAAGTGCCATGCTGAAATTAGTGGTGTTTCATTGGCCCCTCTTTGTTGATGTCTAGAGGAATTCACCTGAGAGGCATTGACAAAGAAGTGCAAAACACCATGAGCAACAAAGCATCAAACATTAACCATTAGCCTTTGGCTGGATATTATCGCACCATTTTCAAAAGTACATGGGATTGAGGGAATGTGGTTCAAGATGTAAGGGAATTGGTTATAACCAGGGAGGCTAGGAGGTTAAAGGCTATGATTACTGCTGGGATTTGTGGGAGAGGAATTCTTTCTTATGCATAAGTCATGTCATTGGTCCTTGTCAACAACCAGGTTTTTATTAGACTCAGAACCAAGACATAGGAGGTGCGTTCTTTGGAGAAACAGGACTCTTATAGAGTATTTGCGGGGCCCATTGTAAATAGCCAAAGCCACATGATGATGTGTAACATGGTCTCTTTGAGACAAAAGTGTAACTATTTTTCAAGACAATTTCCTTCTCGCTTGGGGCTTGTATCGGAATGGCCAATAGTCTTTTGTTTATGATGTCAACGGAGTCTTGAAGACCTTTTCCATTCATTTTGCTCTTTGACCCCCTTTTTTTTTGTTTTTTTTTGTTTGTTTTGTTTTGGTCTTTTTTGAAAGAGCTTGTTTTTTGTGTCGTGCTCATATTTGAGCACTTGCATTTTGCATCATGTACTATGTATCATGTTTTGCGTCACAACTGCTTAAGAGAGTTACAGTGTGCAACAGTGTATCAAGAGTTTTTAGGTGAGTAGAATGTATCAGGGAGGTGTAATTGAATAGGCTAAGGGAAGCATGATGGGGAAATAGGGGATGCATCGGGAGTCGGGAATGTACTTATGAACAGATTGATTAACCCAGTCGCATGCATCAGGAAAAACATGATACCTTGTCGTCATGATGAAGTGCATCTATGCACGAACGTCTCAGAACTGTCATCCTACAAACACAACTCCAAGAAGACAAGAAAAACCACAGATGAAATAGTCAGCTAAACACTTTAAACAAGGAGATGGAGTCACCACATGCAGCTTTCAAAGCAAACAGAATCATGAACAGCATCAGTTTCATTAAGCCCCATGGGATGAATCATGTAACAAGTCTTTGTGAACAGGAACAGCCAACTGCAACAACAGATCCTTTCAAGTTTTGCCTAGTCATTGATGATGTCACCAGTTTATAGTCTTAGCGGACTATTGTGGATTAGTTTCACGTCATAACCCCTTGGACAGTGCCAATTTAGCATCGTGGCAAACAGTGCATTGCTAGTTTATAGTCATAGCGGACTATGAAGAGGCAAACTAGTTTATAGTCTTAGTGGACTCTGGATGCTAGTTTCATGTCATGGCAGATGGACGTAGCAGTTTAGTGTCATACCGGACATGTCTCTATGATATCAATTTTAGGTCATGATCCAGGACTATTCTGTGGTATCAGTTTTAAGTCATGATCCAGGACTGTTCTGTGGTATCAGTTTTAAGTCATGATCCAGGACTATTCTGTGGTATCAATTTTAAGTCATGATCCAGGATTGTTCTATGGTATCAGTTTTAAGTCATGATCCAGGACTATTCTGTGATATCAGTTTTAAGTCATCATCCAGGACTGTGACGTACCTCAAGTTTGTCAGACGTAGTACCTCTTCAGGTACAAGTGGTTTGTAGGATTAGCGAACTCGTTTCCATCCATGTCAGTAAGTTTGAATGCTTCATTGTTGTATGCCTTGGTGACTAAATAAGGCCCTTCCCATTTGGCTGAGAATTTACTTGGATGTTCTCGGGCGGCCTTAAGGACTAGATCTCCTTCTTTAATCGGGCGTTTGTGGAGATCGTGC
>MNCI01037560.1:293110-307249 GCA_015680685.1 Gnetum montanum
GTTATAGATTCCATAGTAGTCACAGGGTTTGAAGCAATTGGTAGTCTTACTGGGTTAACTTGGGAAGATTCCATGATAAATGTGAATGGACTGGGATAGACGAATGGAGTTGGATCATAAGCAGTTGTAGTGTGGGGTGACACAAGCTTAGTGTGATCAACAGGGATGAAGAGACTCAAATGGGCAAGATGGATGAGTTTTGATAGGTAATGAGGTTTTAATCAATAACAAGAAAGTGGCCCTCCTTCTAGCGCCAAAAACTGTATTGTCCTAAATCGTCGGTGTAAGGCTGGAATGGAAACAGACACCGAGAGATCATCGGGCAGCCACAGCTGACCCTGCCTTCGCTTGAGGGCAAGCTAGAAAAGGGAACGAAGGCAGAGTGCCTTGGTTGGTTTGCATGTAAATCAACCAAGGACTTCCCCGAGCGTAAGCTACGGCTAACACTGGGGTTATCGTAAACGGTATGTAAACGGAATGCAAACGACGATACAAAATGTAAACAAAGCATACTGAATTATAAATAAAGCATAAATAAAGCTATATTTGTAAAGCATAAACAGAGCTAAACAATGTAAATGGGAGGCAATAATGAAACTATATTATATTGTTTAAAAAAAATGTGCATCGGTCAAAGCGTAGTTGCACAAGTGTGGATGGCAAGTCAAACACCTAGCCCCGGAAAAATATGACACGATGATGCGACGATGAAATGGGATGAACGTGAGAAGAACTTGGAAGCCAACAATCAGATGTGCCAAGTGCCCAAGGATCACAAGTTTTGTCCTCCTTCAGAATTATCAATCTCTCCAATCTTTGCCTCTTCCAATCCTCTTCTTCTTTTTGTTCTCCTCTCTTGCTACTTTTGCTTTGCTTCTTTTTGCCTCCTTCTTTGGGTAGCAGGGTTTGCAAGTCTGGAGCACAATTTTGCTGAATCGGACAGGAAATCTTTGATTCTGATAGCCCCTGCATTTGTATATCTGAGCTTGACGTTGTGGGTCAAGAATTCTCTTCTGAATGCTTGAAAAGGCTTGAATTATTTTCCATACAAAGTGCCATGCTGAAATTAGTGGTGTTTCATCTAGTAGCTACAACAAGGAAGAGAGATGTGGTAGCCCATTCTTGATGGGATTGATGCCTACAACAAAGTAGAGATCCGCTTAAAGGAGTTGTAGATTGAAGAAATGACAAAGTCTATGGAGTTGGCCAATCTTCATTATGTAAACCTAGCAATGCTGACAACTGAATGGCCACAATCAGAATTGGAGAAACAAGTGGCTAGCTTGTATCTGCTATATGAGTTCGAGTTCAAACATCACAAGGACACCAAGCAAAAGCTTGAGATTACTAATGCTAAACTCGAAGTCCTCAAAGGATGATTCACAAGTCAATAATCCATCATTGAGGACTTAGCTAGATGGATGAATGACTACCAGAAGATAAAGAACACAATGCAAGCATTTGACATTGAATGCAAATAGTTCACTATCTAGTTCATCAATGTCAAGGAGTTGTTTCCAATGATCCCATGTCCTTGAAATGTGCCCATTCCAACCCACATTGGGGAAGCTACGTGGACGATGCATGATCTTAGGAGTAAGGAGTAGAAAATGAAAGCACTATTGGATACTTTCCACCTCCCACCTGAAGTTGTAGTAGTAGTAGGACAACCACAGCTACCTCGACCATTGCCAATGCGTGAAGCCGGCGAAGGTCCCTCGAAGCCTTAGGAACCACCATCTTTTGGGACCATTTGATCTTCTCCAATAAGTTCCACATCATCAAGGAACATGTTGTCCAATTTTTAAAGAGTTGTGCCATGGTATTTAATTTTGTGTCCTGAACACCACCATTTTTTGTAATGTGTTGGTCCATACACCTGGGCACTCCATTTGTTTTGTCAAGTTAGTCAAATTTGTTTTGTTGAATAAAAGTCAATCAATAATCCCATACCTTTCCAATTTTGTAAAAGAACTCAAGGACAAGTTTTCATTCGGTTGTTGGGGTATGATGAGTCATCATTGATTGGCTACATCAATGAGGCCCCGTCAATGCATCTCACCCTATGTCGACGAGGCCTCATTGACGCAGTGTTTATCCATCACCTATAAATGCATGCCTACTAGCTGCATTTATGGAGTCTAGATTTCAATAGTAGCAAAGCTCTTGCATTTTTTCCATTCGAAAGTTAGAATTTTTTCCCCAAGTGCTTACAGTAAGAGTCATTGAGTGTATGGATCTTTATTCGAGCATTGTTGTACCTAAGCACAACAATGTGTTCAGCAATAATGATGAGCTTTCTGATAAATCTTGCAGCACTTTGAATCAATTAGCTATTTTATTTATGCATGTAATGTTTTCAATTATTTATTAAATGCTTTCAATTAGTTATAAAATATTTTCTAGCTATTACGTTAATGAGACAATTAAGCAAAATAAATTACACACATAAGTATGATTGCTTTGAGCGTAACATATATTCGCTTGGTAATCCCAGCAACATTATCACTTAGTACACCCAGTAGTGAATACATGGGTTCAAGAAGTGTATGAAAAGTGGGAATAGATACTTATGTTAGAATTAGCTAAATGATTAGTTAATTAGTAATTTAGATTAGTTAATTAAACTCTTTTTATTTGCATTTTGAGTATCAAAATATAAAATACAAAGGGATAAAAATCAGATGCCTTAGTTACACTTAACCATACCAACGTACATCATAAGTGTAATTGGGAGGACAACAATTGACCTTAAGGCTAGATTCACTTCTTAAAGGGCTAGTGCACTGGAAACAATAAAGTCCACGGAATTCGACTGAATCATGCGTGAATGCTTGTGATTCATATGGTTGGGCGTAGGGGTACCTCACCGCTCATCAGACCCAAAAGAGATGATGATTTTTTATCAATCCTTGATCGATGTCACCATGCATAATATCCAAAAGGCCTTGGACTAGACTCGTGAAGAGAATGCTATCCTGATTGTAGAAAATCACTACCTATGAAATGTTGATGTGCAAAAGCAAAAATGCAAGATTTCATCCATCAATAGTAGGAGTAGCTAGCTAGAGTAAACACAAAACTGAGGAGATTGGTAGCTAAAAATAGAAATCTCTCCATGGAGAAAGCCTAAGTCCTTTGTTAGAAATTTGCAATAGAGATAGCTACCTAGAAAAATTAGGCTCTCAAATTTGTGAGAGTCAAAAATCACTACAAAGATCAAGTTGGTCTACAGAAAAAAATCAATGAAAAAGATATTCAGATGGCAAAGGTGAAAGTTAATGAGGCCCTCCAACAGCTTAAGGAAGGAGGAGATGCCTGGCAGTCTATTTTTGATGGGCTCAATGACTACAATAAAGTGGAGATCGACATGAACGAGCTATAGATTGAGAAGATGATAGAGCACATGGAGCTTGCCAATCTCCATTATGCAAATCTAGTGATGCTAGTTGCTAGACAACAATGGTCCAAATTAGAGAAACATGTGTTCAATTTGTACTTGTTGTATGAAGCTGAGTTCAAGCATCACAAAGACACAAAGTAAAAGCTTAAGATGGTAAATGTAGAACTCAATGTTCTCAGGCAGTGCTTCAAAGATCAATGATCTATAGCTAAGAACCTGACCATGAGACTAAGTGACTACCAAGAGATGCAAAATGTAGTAAAGGCGTTAAATGTTGAACGTAAAATTTTCACTACTTGTTTTGTCAATGTGAAGAAGTTGTTCCCAACAATGACCTATCCTTGGGATGTTCCCACATTGGCCCATATTCGCCATGCAGCATGGACTGTGAATGATCTCAAGAGAAAGGAGGAAAAGATAAAGGCACTGTTGGATGCCTTTCATCTTTCACTAGAGGTTGCAGCTGCTACAGGACAATCACAACCACCTCAATCACTATGTGCGCCTAAAGTAAAAGAAGGTCTTTCAGAACCTGAGGAGCCTTGACTGCCTAAGACCATTTGAACTTCTTCATTATCTTCACGTTCTCAAAGAAATTGTGTTTGTCATTTTTTTTGTTTTGGTGTTCAATTTTGTTGCCTAAACACCAAAATCTTGTAATGATTGTAGTTCCATACACTCGAGCACTTAGTGTTTGTGTATGTCAATAATTAGTCACTAGTCTCATACCTTCCCAAAAATTTGTAAGAAACTTGTTCCTCCTTTTGTTCACTTGAGGACAAGTTTTCATTTAGTTGTGGGGGTATGATGAGTCATGTTTTCTTGGGTTCTATCAATGAGGCCTCGTCAATGTGGCCCCATTGACGCTGCCCCATTGATGTGGGATTTGATGCATTGATGTAACCTCATCGATGCAGTGTTTGTTTTGCCTATAAATATTTGCTCACCCACCGTGTTATGGCATCTTTGGTTATAGTTGTAGTAAAGCTCTTGCAGTTTTGTCATTTAAAAGTTAGAATATTTTTTTCTAAGTGCCTGTAGTAGGAGTCAAAAAGTGTACGAATTTTTATTCGAGCACTATCGTACTTGAGCACGGTAGTGTGTGCGACAGTAAATATGAGCTTTTTGATAAACCTTGTAGCACTTTAAAATAGATTAATTGTTTATTTATGCATTTAATATTTTATGCAATTTCCTTTAATGCTTTAAGTAATTAAGCTAAATTAAGCTAGATTAAATAGCGATTAATTAAGCACATAAGTACGACCACTTCGAACATACGCTTGACGCTTGGTAATCCCAGTAATGCTTAACATTTGGTAACCTAGTAGCATTAAATGTGTTCCAAATGTGTACAGCAAGTGGAAACAAATGCTTATGTTAGGATTAGTTGGATGTAGCTAATTAGATTAAATTAGCAATTTATTTATTTTATTTTATTCATTGTTATTTATCCTTAGGTGACTTAAAACATAAAATGATAAAAATGATAAAAATCATATGCCTTAGTTGCACTTAACCATACCTTTGTATTTCACAAGTATAATTGAGAAGACAAGTGTGCTTAGAAGGCTATAAGTCCATGAAAATGCTTAGTGATTCGTATGGTTGGGCATAGGGTCTACTTGCTGCTCATCAATTGCCATTCACAATAAGCCATTTTTTATTTACGTTTTCTGTCGGCCATTTCCGCCTACATTGCCATTTATGTTTACAATTTCAAAAACATTTCTGTTTTGCACTTCATAAATCCTTGGGTGGTCAACAAGAGCATCCAAGGCACCCTAAGTCCCATTTTCTGGGGCCCTTGGGACTCGGGGTTAAAACTGTTCGGGGTTAAAACTGTTCGGACAAAACTCAAGACTAGTTTCCCATTGCAACAATCGAGATTTCTAGCACCAATAGGTATGTTAAGATAGTGCCTTGGAATTCTTCTTAAAATTTGAGAAAAAAAAAAAGTCTAGTCGTTGGGCAAAACCGCATAAAATATTTGTTTCCGGTCGTCCCTGGGCTTAAAATCAAATCGTAAAATACATACATCAGACGGTTAAGCGAACAATATTTGATTGAACCAAATTTGATCGAAAGTTTATTCAAAACAATCATATTCAATCATAATTGTTGAAAACAATCATATTCAAGAGGCAGCATCGTCGGGTTAGCATCTTCCAAGCAGCGTACTCCAATCCGAATTTGGTGTTCGATCTCTTTAACACATTTATTTTTTAACAGAGCTAAAAATCAAATGCATGTGCTCGTTCCCACCAAATGACATGTATCAACAAGGCTAATAACATAAACGAACGCTCGACATTTGTCACGAGCAGCGATAAAACAACGCGTCATCACTGCACATGAAAAATCCTCCTTTAAAATACAATACAATAAATAAAATAAGAGAAGGTACACCCACCCACCCTTGTTCCAAAACTGGCTTGCAGCCACTTATTTGCTCGCCACCGACAAATCATTATCAAACAAAAAGTTTTAAAAACCCAAACATTCAACCGTGTTCTTCCGTAGCAAATGACTGATTTATCATTGATCATCATCTGAACAGATTTACCCTGCACGGTCGAGTAGAGTTGGAAACATCACTAATTTTACATGGTAATAGATTCCGACGATCATGCCTAAAAAGAGGCCACACAGGAATACAATCAAAACTAAAGCGTGTAGGATTCCATCCCAAACCTAGCAACAAGCTTATTATAATTATACTTATTTACTATAACGAAGTTTAAAAGATACTGTTGCTTGAGGTTCGGCACCAAGGCTACAACTGTACTGTTCGGTGCGTATTTCACGCAGTTTAGGTTGGCACAAGCAGGATCTGCAGCAGCAGGCCCTGAACAAATCCGTTTCACCTCTGGAGCTGCAGTTTTGCAAAGCTCCGGTTAGTTTTTCTCTCATTTTTTTGGTCTGAGGAAGCTCCATTCTTTTTGTTTTTGCCTGTGATTTGATGTCAAATTCTCCATGATTCATTCGATTTCTTGTTTGCTGCTTCTGGGTCGTGTTTACTCTGTTTTTTCGATGTCTGTGTTATCTGTGTTTTTTTTATAGGTCTTTTGCTTGAAATTGTTCAGTTCTCGGTGCCTTCATTACTAGTTTTGGCTTCTTTTGGTAACTGGGATTACAGTGTTTCGTTTAACAAATGCAGCTATCGTAGGCCATTCTTGCGGGCTCTGGAGGCTGGAGGGTTTAGATCTGCGGCAGTAGGAAAATTCGTTCCAGATTTGATTGGTTCCGACTTGACTGTAAGTCGAGCTTTGATGGTATTGGATTGTTTTGATGCAGCTGAGACACAAGTCATCTTGATGCGAGAATCCTGTTGTTTGTGTTGCAGATCAATTAATTAGAGGAGATCAAAAGATCCATCAATTTGGATTGCAGTCCAGAAGGGGATGAAAAGTCAGGATTTCTGTACCAAATAGAGCCTGGGTGGGTTTGTGTGCAGTGCTGCTTTAAGATCACAGATTGGTATTGGTATTAGAGTTTGAAAATGCACGCAAAATCGGACTCAGAAGTGACAAGCTTGGCTCCGTCGTCGCCAACGAGGTCACCAAGACGGCCAGTGTACTATGTGCAGAGTCCGTCCAGGGATTCACATGATGGAGAGAAAATGTCGTTCCAGTCTACTCCAATTCTCAGCCCAATGGGGTCACCCCCACATTCATCATCATCTGTGGGGATGGGGAGGCATTCAAGGGAGTCATCAACCAGCAGATTTTCAGGCTCTCTTAAGTCTGGATTAAGAAAAGTGCAGCCTCATGATGGCCGCCATGCCAAGGGCAACAAAGGCTGGAAGCATTTCTCTGCAATCGAGGAGGAGCAGCAGGAACCCTATGATGAATTTGATCACAACCAGGGCTGGCCTAAGATTTGCTACTATTTCATGGCCTTGATGCTGTTTGTTGCCCTCTTTACCATTCTCTGCTTGGGTTTGTGGGGTGGTGCTAGATCTTCCAGCCCAGACATCTCAGTCAAGGTAAGAATTTAATTTTCCATAGCTAGCCGCTATCTCCGGCAAGATTTGCGATTCCTTTCCTTATTTTGGTGAAGTCGATTGCCATAGGTACCTTCCCAAATTGAATCAGGTTCGGGCTACTTTTTGTTGTGTATCAGTCTGCAATTTTTCATCACGTTACAGTAGGGTGAATGTGATTTTTGAGCCAAAACGCGAAACTCAGTTAGATTTTGCTTACCTTGTATGTCATTGAATCATTCTCGGGGAGTCCAAATTTGTTATTTTGGGCTGAATTCTGGTGGATTCGAGATTTACATGAGATAGTTAGAAACGCTGAAATTGAATCCGAGTTGCGATTACTTTGTTCTGAAAGTGACTGAATCAGGCTAGTTCAAAGCAATTCCATATTTTGGGTTTAGTATGGGTGAATGTACATGATATTGTTAGGGACAAGAAATTGAGTACGTTGGATTTTTTCGGTAAACTCTGATAGGCGAAACCTTGGTCGATAAATTCTTTGTTCTTTTTGTGCTTTTTCGTGCAGTTAAGATCATAATAATGCAATCTAGATTTGGAGATTTTTGTTTACGAAAGAGAGTTCCTGTGGGTAGCAGATATTTTTTCTTATCTGTTATATTTTTCATTTTAGGATTGGATGCTCTTCCAAAGATTGGATGTAGCGCATTTCCTTTCTTGTCTGGCTTTTAGTAGATTCTAACAATGAATTTTAATGATTGGTATCCTTCGATCAGAAATTTGAGTTTTAGCCACTGACAATTTCATATCAATGATCAAAATTCTAAATAAACTCAAATTTCTGGTTGTGAAGAAAGTACATGTTTGGACCTTGAAATTGCTGTGCAGGAGGAGTCCTGTTCAGTTTTGAATGGGCACGACTGAGGGTATGACCTTATGTTTTTTCATATAATATTATTAAATGCTAGATTTCTAATATTTGTGCAAGGATTGCACGTAACCTCGTCCATTCATTGTCTGGTAATAAAAACAGGTGCAGAGTTTTGAATGGTACGCACTGTTACTGTATATTAGGATTTTTATTATTTTTTAAATTCCCTGAAATTATGTGAGAGAGATTTTTGGTCAGTCATAACCCCAAATAATTTACATAAGATTTTTCATTGTTATTACGTCACATACCCTTAGCAAAATGGCAGGACAAGGAAAACAGAAAACAATGATCTTGAAATCATCAATCAACAACAGCTTAAGAACTAAGAACTGTGCTATTTTGAAGCCTTTCGTAATGGGGATGGAATAACACATTACTAGAGACCATGATTTGAATAGAACACAACCAAACCCAGTTATTTTACTTAATCATGGGACATTGCGTATAGCTGACCCCATTTTGTTAGGACAAGGCTAGGATGATGATGTATCATGGCACATAACTGATCAATTTTAGGTTTATTCTGATTTTTGCACTATTATCTTTTGTTTCAGAGTATTACATTCAATGACTTCTATACATCAGCTGGAACAGATGCAACAGGGGTGCCTACAAAAATGATAACAATGAACGCCACTCTGAAAATGAGTTACCACAATACTGGCGCTTTTTTTGGTGTCCATGTGACATCCACGGCTATGAATTTGATGTATTATGATCTTGTAGTTGCTACTGGTCAGGTAATGTGTGGGTGGTTTCTCTCTCTCCTTTTCTTTTGACTCGGATCTGCAAAATTCCTAGCCATTGAAATAATAGTTGACAACATGTTTATGGTTTGATTGTAGAGCATTAAATTTGAAATTCATGTTTATATTTGCAGGTCAAAAAATTCTATGAAAAACGCAAGAGTCGTCGGGCTGTCTCTGTGATGTTGTATGGTAACAAAATTCCTCTATACGGAGGTGGGGCTAGTTTCAGCACCTCGCAACACAATCGTGGCATTCCTTTAGACTTAACATTCACAATTAGATCAAAAGCCTTTATCCTAGGCCACTTGGTCAAAACTAAGTTTCTCAACAACATCGACTGCAATATTACCGTGGACAGCAATAAGCTTGGGACATCGAGATCACTGAAAAAAGCTTGCAAGTACAGCTAGCAAACAACCAGATGAGAGATTTTTCTTGCATTTCAGTGCTGATTACAAATGGGCTATACTTGCTTAAGTAGCTAGTATGATCTTTTCATCGTAGCTGTGTATAAATATTTATTTATTTGCCTCGCTTTTGGTCTCGGGATCCTGCTTCATTTGTTGATTCTTGATTTGGTAATTTATTTTCTGCACAAAATATTCAATTAAGATATGTACATAAGTCATCTATTCTCCAGGAATAGGACTAATGTTGGAAGTTTTTGTTTTCGTGACAAACAAAATATTGAGCCTATTTACGTGTACTGGGTTTTATAATGAATGTGTATTGTCAAAGATCATGTCTTCGATTTTTTATTTTTTATTTTTTATTTTTTTGAAATTTCTCTTTAGCATTTGCAAGTTATCATGTCCATGACATTGAGGGCTTGTTTACACTGAACCAAAATTTTAAAGGCGTGTTTTGAAATCGGTTATTACATTTTGTGCATTAATTATGAGGGAGTTACCGTTTCATTTGTGTTGAAACCGCTTTAGTTAAATAAGTGATTCTTAATCAATATCATTAACCACTTGTGATGCACTTTTCTTCTCGGTTAGAGACATAGGAGACTGACTTGAACAAGAAAGATGATGCATCATATAGTATAATTTAGCATGCTGTTGTAATGTCGTTCTAACAAATGTTCTGTGTTTGACATCTAACTAATGTGATATTATAAAATTTGAAAGTTTAGTTTGAAAGTTTAGTAAGCGGTGGTATCTAGAGTTTTATTTTAATTGAATTCTTAATACATATTCATGCAAAATTTGTAGGATGACAAGTACAATGGAATGTTCTCTTATTTAGTTTTCAAAATTGATTGCTTGTTATTAGGGGAAAAAAATTGTGAGAAGTTTGATGTATTAACATGGTTGGAGATGTATTATTTTTTTTATTTTCATCACTTTGGTGGGTCATTGTTCATCTTGGTAAGCAAGTTAATGAATGTAATGTTGATAATAGTTTTAAATCGTGATCTTAGTAAAGAATGAGGATAAAAACAAGAGATACAAAATGATCGGATCTACAATGTTTTAAGCCCATTAAATATAACTATTTTTGAGCTCATTAAAGAAAACCATTTTAGTAATTGTTTGATTGGTGGGCCATCTCGTTTTGTAACAACGTTGCGTTGTTCGGCACCCCAAGAGTTTCCCAAGCAGATTCTGAATCGGGACAAAACTCAAGAGGAATACGCTTTAGCAATCAACAATCCTGAAACACATACCAACAACTAATGTGTTAGTGTTAGCATGTCTCCTGAGCGGTGTTTCATAAACAATATTCACTATTCGCTAACAAGCTAGATAGCGCTCCCTTGCTCCACTCACATGGACACCACGGGGACTACCAGTTGAACTCTCCAGATTCATCACTGCGTGCTGGTAGTTGGTGTCGCGCTCCAAGGAGCGCACGCAACATTCCCATAATACATCCCATGACACACCCGGTAAAAACACCCCAACGCAGAGTTGAACTACGCAACCCTCCCAGGCAAGGTCCTACCGAGTGGGGTAATGAGGTAGGTCGTAGCCTCCTCTTACTAATGCATGGAACTGCCATGCCAGTATGGTTCCGAAGACACAAGGAGAGGAGGACCCCTTGTGCCCCCACGGCCCCCGAACCGTGGGGGAGGTAGCAGGCTACCAAAAACCCTGCTACCTCTCTCACAATTCTCCCCCGCTTAAAACGAGCGACGACCTCGGAGCATGGCCTGGGTAACCCGCGAGGCTGCTACATCAAAACCAAGGGAGAATTCCGTCAATTCCGGGGAAGTACGCCCATGCTATTCTGAGTCGATTCGAAGGGATCTTTGGTTCTGGAAGGTCCAACTGCTAGGGCCTAAGGCCGTAAAGCATTTGTGTTGAACTCGACCGTCTTCCTAGGATCCGGACTCATCCTAGCATCTGACACCCAAGTCAAGAGCATCACTCCTCAAGACTTGGACTGTCCATCCTTCCATACCTGGCCTAAAATGCCAAGCTATGGGAGGACATCAAGTGGTCTATCATTGCAACATGATAGAACGCACCGACCTAGGGATCCACGAGTTCCAGGGCGTCCCCTGACTTGTTTGATCCCAAGATCTAGGGGTCTTAAGTTCAACACTCCTTGAATCTTAAGCCCCATCGCCTATAGAGCACTTTGAATGGCTCCAGGCATCTTCCTCCCATGTTTGAGGCCGACTCCCATAGGAATTCGCTCTCGAATCCTATAAGGCACCACATGTCGCACCTCTTCTGATTTTTTTTTTTTTTTTTTTCACGGGAGGTTTCTCCATCCATCATCGGAGCAGCCAAGGTGGGAGGTCAATTGCTTGCTCCCTACAGAAGTCCAGGATCAATTTTTCCTGGGACCTCAAGCGCTCCAGTGATTCCCAGCTATCGTCTGAGTCAGGGCGATGTTTCCAATGGACAAGGAACTCCACTTTCAAATCTGTCCCATGGCCAGTGGTCCGGAAATTCCGGATGCATTCTGCTCTCTTTCCTTGTATAGATTGGATACAAGGTCGCTCTCTGATTGAGAGGCTTCTCTCTGGATATGGGAACCCATCCGGCAATGGCTTCAGCATGCTGACATGAAAAACTGGATGGACTCGGTCCATATTGATCGGTAGCTGAAGCTTATACGTTACAGGGTTGATTTTATCGATGATCCGGAAGGGACCATCATACTGCCTCATCAGCTTGGAGGTAGTTCCCTGTTTCGGTTTAAACTGGCGTGGGTCCAACTTCAGGAGGACCCAATCTCCCACATTGAACTCACGAGGCTGGCGTTTTCGATCAGCATACTTTTTCATTCGTTGTGCTGCCCTCTCCAGATGATACTTGGCTGTATCAACATTTTCAGACCACCTCTTCAAGAATTCATCCGCTGTGGGATGTCGTCCCTGCAATGAGGGAGAGACCATATGAGGGGTAATGGGTTGCCTTCCCATTACTAGTTCTGCAGGAGAGAACCCAGTAGCTGAGGACTTCTGGATGTTATAGCTCAGCTGGGCAATCCCTAATAGAAATGGCCAATTCTTTTGGTCACTATGAACATAGTGACGAAGATACTCTTCAAGTACCTGATTTATCCGTTCCGTCTGCCTATCGGTCTGCGGATGAAAGCTCGTTGACATTTTGAGGGTGGTACCCATCATGCCAAATAGTGCTCGCTAGAAAGCACTTGTGAAGTGCAGATCACGATCTGAAATGATGCTCATGGGTAACCCAAAATATCGAACCACCCTGTCAAAATAATATGCTGCTGTGTCCTCAGCTGAACACTGTGATGAACAGGGAATGAATATGGCAAACTTAGAGAATTTGTCCACCACAACAATAATACTACTTAAACCTTGAATATTTGGCAATCCCGTGATGAAGTCCATAGACACTGTAGCCCATGAAAAAGGAGGGATTTCCAAGGGCAGCAGAAGACTACCCGGATGCTCCGTAGACCCCTTATCCTGCTGGCACACTAGGCACTTTTGGATATAAGCAATCACATCTCGATACATTTTTGGCCAAAGGAAGGTTCTCTCAATGAGAGCCAAGGTCCTTTGCTGTCCCAGGTGCCCTGCCCATTGAGTGTCATGGCATTCTCGAATGATCTCCTTGCGTAGACCATCCCAATCCGGAATGCATATCCGATTATCTCGAAACCAAAGTAGTCCATCTCTCATTTTGAACTGTGGTGCTTGCCCCGTTTCTATCAACTTCATTAAATCAATGATATGAGGGTCCCTTTTCAACCCATCTTGAATTCTTGCCAGTAACACTTCATCACATTGAACGTGTGACGTTTGTGGCCCAATGATGGAAAAGAGCTGAGAGGCAAGTTGAGGACGGCGACTCAATGCATCTGCCACCACGTTCTCCTTCCCCGAACGGTAAGTCAATTGTAGATCAAATTCAGACAACATGGCCAACTATCGAGCCTATTTGGGCCTCAACTTCGTTTGATTCATTAAGTAGCTAGTGGCCAGGTTATCCGTCTTCACGAGGACACGACTTCCCAGCAAGTAGTGTCTCCATGCTCTCAAGCAATGGACAATAGCAAATGTTTCCTTTTCATGAACTGGCCACCTTTGCTCTACTTGATTTAGCTTTCGACTTTCATAAGCGACAGGATGACCTTCCTGTAGCAAGACGTCCCCAATTGCATTGTCACTGGCATCCGTGTGAACCTCAAAGGGTTTTGAGAAATCGGGTAATGCCAACACTGGATGGGAGGTTAAGGCCTCTTTGATCCTCTTGAAGGCTTTCTAACAAGTTGTGTCCCACTCCCATGCAACTTCTTTCTTTTGCAGATTGGTCAGAGGAGCAACAATTCCTGAGAAATTTTTGATGAATTTTCGATAGAAACTAGCTAACTCCATGAACTGTCTGACCTCATGCACATTAGTGGGAGCGGGCCATTTACGCACAACCTCTACCTTCTTTGGATTTGGCTTTACCTGCCCATACCCCACGAGATGCCCCAAAAATTTTAGCTCCGAGCAGCAGAATTCACATTTTTCTTTCTTAACAAACAGCTGATCTTCCCGTAGCTTCTCAAGGACCATTTGCAGGTGGAGGGCATGTTCCTCCATTGTCTGGCTATATATTAGGATATCATCAAGATAAACGACCATAAATTTATCTAGGAAGGGTCGAAATATCTCGTTCATCAATGTACA
>MNCI01037562.1:0-13245 GCA_015680685.1 Gnetum montanum
TACCATCTAACAGGTTGCATAAGGTATTTAGATAAAAGTGCCATGGCCTTAGAATTAGGAAAGTCAAATTTCAACTAAGAGATAAGGTTCTCTACTAAAACCCCACACATGTACCTCAACGAACTAAGTTCCAAATGTTGTGAAAGGGCCTTACATCATTTCTGAAACTTCTCCATCTAGGCCATGATGATCCACAAACCTAAGATCCTAGAAAAGAAACAACTGGTCAACATGCAATAAATTAAACCTTTCCACAAGTATAAGAAAGCCAATGTTCACAAAACCTCCTCAAATGAACAACCATATTTAATCTTTTGAATATCCTCCTTTCAACCTTGTTATGAGGGAGATTCTCAACCATGCTAACCATTACAGTGGCTCCTCATTTTTTTATCTTTTTGTTTTACACCTTGTTATTTTTACAACTTTTATTTTACACCTTCTTTATCTTATACCTTTTTGTTTTTTACTTTCTTAATTTTTTCCAATTTTTGTTTTACAACATCGTTAGTATGTTTTGTTTTTCTTAAATATTTTACAATTTCTTGTATATTTTTCTTTATTTTAGTGTGATTTTCTTATAACGATTCTAATAATAACCTACCTTATTACCAACTAGGTACAGTGTGGTTTGCTTAATGTGGGCATGTGCTATCTAGTTATTTGATTATTAGTGTCTAGATTTTAGCTTTGAACTTTGTTACTAATAGCTAAGACAGCTTCTTTTTCATGAAACAAGTAGTGAGTCCATGTCATTCACTCACCCACAAACTCTATGGTGTTTCTAGTTTTGGAAGTGTGAAGTCCCTTTTCATTAATAAAAATTTAACAAATTTGTGACCTTGGTAGTTTCTAGATTTGGGAAGGTTTCAAAGGTTTGAATAGGATGTGACTTCAAGGGGACTCAATACTCGTTTTACTCTTCTACTTACTTGGGTGCATGGGTGTTTTCATAAATTTCTTACTATTTCATGTTAACCAATAATAGGAAGTTGAATAAGTCTTTGCATGGTGAGGATCCCATTAAAAAATGATGGGAATTTGAAGAACTCCCCTTAGATAAAATAAATGAGCTACAAGCACTAGTTATGGAACTAGAAAGACATGTTACCCATGCCTGAAGGTTCCCTCTAACTAAGGCCCTTTCTCATTTCCTACTTCTTTTCTTCTTAAACAAGGAATGGTGGTTGTTCTATGTGAGCACTCTTGTGTCTCAAGGGGGTGAACTAGTCTCAGGGTGGTAATGTGAAGTCACTGAATGTGGTTGGTTTTGGACTAGACTAAGGATGAATTTTATTAGGTCATTTAACCAAAAAATTCACAAAGGACTTCATGTGACCTTAATCAAGAACTCCATTCCACTTTCTCTCTCTCTCATCCATCTATGCTTTCTGTGCCTTACCTCACTGCTAGTGTTCATGTCATTATTCAATGTCTTGGTTTGATGTGTTGAAATTCTTAGGTAGCTTTCTCTATGTTTTGATACTAACTTTCCATAACTATTAATCACCCATGGGGCCTATGGACTTGGTTTGAGGATATGCAAAGGCAACAAAGGGCATGTGCTNGGCATACCTTTTGGTTGGGTTAGTTAAGCTTTTTATCCTTATGCATTCTCATAATTAAATCCTTTTGCATATCCCATCGATGACATCCAATTATATGCATCTTCATAATGTTTTTTTAGTGAAATCCTCTTTTTTTTCGTTGTTATGAATTCTTTAACCCCCTTCAAGCATGTCATCACATTTGAAATTTTTAGTATTTAATAATCAACTTCTTATTCATTTCACCCTATTTTTTTTTAATTTTCCTACTAATGTTATTAAAAGAATCAATTCACTATAATCACAACCTAGCTATGTGTAACTGTTGATGAGACAAGGTACCTAAAAGCTATAAGTTACACATTGCATACTAATTCATGATTTTGTTGTGATTGTAATGGGAAGTATGGACTAGAGGAAGGATTGTCTTCACCAAGGAATCAACAGTAACACCATGCGACAAGGCCCCTTCATGATCATTAAATCTTCTCCCTTGTTCTTCAGCTACCAAAGGAGTTGGATGTTAATTCTATTATCATGAACACCCAATTTTGTAAAAGATTGTAGATCCATACACTTGGGCACTTAGAATCTATTTGTTTTATCTGAGTCAGTTTGCATGTTAGTCAATAATCCCATACCTTTCCAATATTTTGTAATGGCCTTGTTCTTCCTCTTGTTCACTTGAGGATGAGTTTTTATTTAGTCGTGGGGGTATGACGAAGTGTATTTTTTCTAGCTTCAATATTGAATATCGAATAATATTGAATACTGAATAGTAGAGCCTTGATATCATATACTCAATATTGGGGGCCTAGAGATGATGTCGGATATTCGATGTCACGAGATGTGTGCCAACCTGTAAGTATAATGCTTGGGCACATGGTTTGGAAGTAATATTAGTCATAGCATAGCAAAACTCTTGTAGTTTTTCTTCCCTAGAGTTAGAATATTTTCCCAAAGTGCTCGCAACAGGAGTCATTAAGTGTATGGATATTTATTCAAGCACTATTGTACCTAAGCATGGTAGTGTGTGCGAAAATAAGGATGAGCTTTCTAATAAACCTTGCAGCGCATTTGCTAGATTAAATATTTCCTTCATGCATGTAATGTTTTTCATCAATTTTATTTAATTCTTTTAAGTAATTAAGTTAATTAAGGAATTAAGTTAGCTAGGTTAAATAGTAATTAATTAAGTACATAAGTATGACTACTTTAAGCATGCATAATCCTAGTAACACTTAACATTTGGTAACCTAGTAGTGTTATATGTGTTCAGGATGTGAATAGAAAGTGGGACCAGATGCTTATGTTAGGATTATTTATAAATTAGTTAATTGGTTAGATTAAATTAGGAATTAAATTACTTTATTCCCTTCATCCTTTATTTTAAGCACTCAAAATATAAAACAAAATAATAATGAAAATCATATGCCTCAGTTCCACTTAACCATACCTTTGTATGTCACAAGTGTAATTGAGAAGGTAATGAATAACTATTAGGGCAAGTTCACTTCCTAAAGACTAGTGTACCAGAAGACATAGAATCCATGGAACTTGACTGCATTGCACATGAACGCATAGTGATTCGTATGGTTGAGCATGCGGGTACTCACCACTCATCAGAACTAAATGCTTACAATTTTTTCATTAGTATGTTTTTTAGTGATGTCAAAACCCAAAGCAAGATAACCATAACCTGGATACAAAAGGAAAATCAATGAGAAAGTTAATATTACAACTATCTCTATAAATAACTTATTCATCACTAGTGTGTGTAAGAAGATTTAATCTTGGGTTTAATAAAGCTTAGAATAGATCTAATCACTAGTCTTGGATAATACATGAATACCTATAAATAGCCAAAAAAATATCAATTATATTCATAATAAAGCTCCTATTATTATTTCACAGTCCTCAGGTGATCTCAAAGCACCCAAGTAACTTTTGGTTATAATCTAAATGTTTATTTTCAATCAAATTTTCTTTTTACTTTTTAATTAAAAAATTCATAATGCAACTATGTTGTCTTAGAAGTTGCAAACTGAATTTCTTATACTTTTATAATATTCTATACGATCAATGTAAATGCATCTACTAAAAATAAACAAAGTATAACACAAGCATCACATAAGAATACATTATAGTTTACAACAACTAGTTAGAACATAAGCTTATTACTATGCCATGGGAAAATGTCATAATTTGAATGGGTGTTCTAGTCCAACTATGCCTAGGGAAAATTGAAGGTGACTTAGATACCATAACCATTAACCTATGTAATAAACCTTTTTCAACTAGTTTTGCCAACAGCTACCTAACTACAAGACAGTAATTTAAACCAAGAAAAATAGTAACTAAAATTGGGCAACATAATAAGAAAGAAGACTTTTAGGTACCCCACCAAGAATTGAAACAAGGATGAAGGATTAAAAATAAAAAAAGTTTAAGTTGGTAAATGGATAGCCCCTACCCTTGATTTTCATGTATTTTTTGACATACTTCCAACCTTTTTTTTTAATGGAACAATTTAAAAGAAAATTTTATTGGTAAAATAAGATCATGTACTAAAACATAAGGAGAGAGACAAGAGAGAACATACATAATAATGAAAATGCTTTGACAAGCACTCTTCAATGTAAAAACGAAATTCAATATAGAAAATAGAGGAATGCCTTAATATTTTAGGGAGAAAATATCTATTTTACATTGGTAGCTTTAGGTATGAGGCTGTTCACAATAGTAAAGTATTTCATAATTTGCCTCAAATTCTAGGTTGATTTTATTTGATTCAAAAAATAGCAAAAGCATATCTCTTAACAAAATAAGCAATATTAAGGTTTAAATGCCATTAAACATTTTGATTACCTCTTCTTTTAAAGAGATGAAAACATTTATATTTCTAGCATGAAAATAGACATTAGCCCAAGCATTCTGTAGGTATAAGATGAAATATGAAATCAACCCTATAATTATACCATATTAATAGGAAATATCACAGAAGAAATACAATAATTAGTCTAAAGTGAGCATTATTAAGATATCTCTCCTTATTAGACTTCATTGAAAAAAAATATTAGAAGAAAGATTATACTTTTTCATAAAGCATAAGGAACATGATTATTGGTTGAAGCCTCTCATTGCCCTTGTGGTTAAGAATCTAATTACTTCCATAACAAAGGACACATGAGTACAGGAGCAAAATCTCCATATTACTCATCTTGCAATATTCATGCCAGGGATACATCCAATTAAAACAAATTAAGATTAGAAAGATTCATTAACCATAAAATTCTAATAAACATGTTAGGTTTTATTAAACATTAACTAGAAGATGGAACATCCTAAAGTGTTTAAGACATTACCTTGGAATTGCAAGCAATGAGCTAAATGTTCCATTGTCCTGCTTAACTAAGAAATGTTGTGTAGAATTCTCATGTCATCGCTCCAAGTACACAAAGAGTTTTAACATTATTTCATAAAATGTCCAAAACTAACTTCAGAAACCAATATTAAGATGTTCTTCTATGCAAACTATAGTGGTCGGTCATTGGGTTGTGATAAAAATAAAAAAAAAGCAATAACCCATGAATAATGAATTTATGACAAACTTGATCAAAATCATTAGCACACACAAGAATAAACATAAAATAATATTAAAACTTACCATGTAATGTTCCAGGGTTTTCACTTCCAAGTCAACAGGAACATCTGTGATGTCAAAGGTCACACTCTGTTAACAGAAATTTCAACCGATTTGAAGTTATCATCAAACAAGGTCACCTGGAGACACTACAGGACGATATACTCATTTGGAGCTACTTGTCTCAAACTCCATTCTTGCAAAGATTACAGAAATGTTCTATTGAAAGTATAATTCCTGACAAAGAGGATCATTTATGCTATATACCAGTTTGATATATTTCTTTAGATTCAACAGCAACTTGCGGATAACAGCGCAAGAACATTCTTCCTATCATGGTAAAATGGATTATAATAATCAATGGATAGAACTAATGAATGGTTGAACATAGGTTTGCTCAAAGCCATAACCGCAAGATAAGAGATACACACATGAACTCCATGTTACACAGAAGGGTAGCAGAATAATAATAAGAAAACAACAACAAATGATAATTGAGCAATATGAAATGCGCTCAAACAAAATTGCAGAAGCAAAAGTGTCCAACAAGAATTAAAAAAAAAAACCACACAAAATCATGTGGAAACCCTTATAATGTAGAAGAGAAAACCATAGACTGCAGGCAGATATTTATTCTCAGAAAACAACAGCCCAAAGACAAAAGGCATCTACAATAACTCAGCCGTAACAAAACCCTTGCCTATCAGCCTTCTCAACCCATGTCTCCACTTATCTAGGGTTAGTGTTGGGGTTAAACACCCACGCTTACACAGAGGCTCACTTTAACAAAAAATGAAATACATAAAAATATCTTTTACAACATGACGTTATAGGGGGACCGGTAAACCAACCAAAAAAGCATCCTCACAGAAGGGATGCCGAAACTCAAATTAAAACTATGAATCCAGCATGTATTGAACTCATCGCAGCACGTGGCCAAGGAGATTACGCCTCTGTTTTAATTACCGAAGACTTTTAGAGAACTTTTACTTGGAAAGGGAATATTTCAGCCTCGGTCTTAGCTACTGAAACTAAATACAGCATTTTTTCAGCACCACCCAAAGCCCAGTTGCCACTGTTACAAAGCCCAGTTGCCACGTGTCAAAGTAATCTAATATGTCAAAGCCCAGTTGCCACTGTTACATAGCTAATTATGATCCAATTTTTCAGAAATGTGATTGTTAGTGGCACCTTTTGTTTTCACCTCTCCGCATGCATAGGAAAGAGAAAACATAACTCTAAAAATTGTCTGCCACCTTGATGTGGCCACCACCGCTACTTGGACACCATCTTTGGGTGTGCCGTCTCCATGTCACAGCTCTGTAAAACCCCACCGCACGTTATTGCCAACGGTTAGCTATGTCGGAATAGGTTGACTGTGACGAATCTTTAAAAAGAGTCTCTATCCAACTCTTAAGATCATCCAAATGTACAAGGCAAAGTATTTTCAATACGGCTACCACATTATTATTTAAGAATGGAAACGTATGTGTTCCTAATTGTAATTTTAGGAAAATGATTTTGTTTGAAAAGCATTGTGGTGACATGGCAGGTTACATGAAAAGGGATAAAACATTGAAACTTGTGGGTAGGCACTATTTTTGGCCTAGTATGGCTATAGAAGTTTCAAAATTTGTGAAGGTGTGCTTAACATGTCAAAGTTCAAAGGAGGTAAAGGTGTGAATGGAGTGAATGGACACTATATGCCTTTTCCAATTCCCAAAAGTTCATGAGAAAGTGTGTCAATGGACTTTGTGAGTGGTATTTTAAAGACCAAGAGTGGTAACCATGCAATTTTTGTGTGTTGTGGACATGTTCACCAACATGGCACATTTTATTCCATGCAAGAAGGTGAGTGATGCCTCTCATCCAAATAATTTATTTTTTGAACATATTGTGAAGTTGCACAGTATTTCTTTGAATATTGTTAGTGATAGAGACTACAACTTCACAAGTTATTTTTGGAGGTCTATTTGGAAGATTTTACAGACAAAGTTGAATTGTTCTAGTGCATATCATTCACAATCTAATGGCCAAATGGAGGCGGTGAATAAATATCCTTGCTAAACATATTGAGATGTTTGTGTGATGGACAATGAAACAAGTGGAAAAACTTGTTGTATCATGCTAAATTTTTGTATAATAATGCTTCTCATCTTGCAGTTAACAAAAACCCATTTGAGGTGAATTATGGACTTTTTCCCAAGATGCTGGACACTAAAGAGCTTTGCTAGTGAAGCTTAACTTAGTGTTGATTTTTTGCAAGAGATGAGGGATCTCCATGCAGAAGGAAAATCAAATCTTGAAAAAAAAAGGCTAAAGAGAGAGTCCTCCAGAGGAATGAGGGCAAGTGGAAGGCTAATTTTGCTATTGGTGAGTTGGTTTGGGTGCACTTGAAGAAGAAGTCATTGAGAGGTGTTTTCTCCAAATTGAAAGCAAAGAAGTTAGGGCCTTTCAAAATCAAGGCTAAAATTAATGACAATGCTTTTGAGATTGATTTACCAAATGATGGTGGTATGTCTTTTGTGTTTAATATTTTAGATATTATGCACTATCATGGACCAGCTGATGAGGAGACTATATAGGATAGCATTGATGAGTTGAAGGGGGCTATTGATCTATCCAAACCTTCGAAGAAGACGAAAGCAATCGTACTGAAGTGGAGGGAATCTTCTAGCATTTGAAGAGTCAAGAGGCATGGATACTTAATCCATTGGGAGGATCAATCCATTGATGATGCTATATGAATCCATGAGGCCAAACTTGTTGAGTAGGGGATCACGTTTAATCCTACTTCCTTGTTTACATGAGATGACTTTTGAAGGGTAGGAGAGCTAGTGTGAAACACCTCTTCTGATTTTCTTGTGATTGTCCTACAAGTTTTTTTTGTAGGTTTTATGCTTGGAGAAGACCTAGACAAGTGTGTCTTGTTTTTGTGGATCTTCTTGGGTTGATTTTTTATGATGAATATTTTTGGATATTTTGGCATGTTTGGAGGTGTTTTTGGCTCATTTTGATGTGTTTGGGGGGTTCCAAGATCTATGGGAACTTGTTGGGAGGCGTCCAAAGGCTTCCAACATCAAAATGAGTATTTTTATTTTTGGAACCTGTAGAATAGATGTCTTCCCTGAAGTGTAAACATCTCTAGACTAGAGTAGAAGTCACCAATAATAGTAGACATCTCTCCTGAAAGCAAGGCTTTCATAGTAGATGCCTACATGAAACTAGAGACATCTATGTTAACAAAAGAACAAAGCTCCAATGTGGTGTTTCAATTGGGAAACATCTGAAACACTCTAAATCCTTGTGGGAAACATCTAGGAATGCAAATAGAAAGCTTCATAGGATTTTGGATCTCTACAATTATTTATGCATTCATCCATGAGAACAAGAAGAGAGCTGGTATGCAAGGAGAGAGCTTGTATGCAGCAGGAGTAAGAGAAAACACTCTTGAGTGTGGATAGGTGGGTAGGAGAGATTTGGTGAGCACATTGGATGAGTGCAATTGGTGATTGTAGCTCCAAGATCAACTTGTGGTATTAGTCTATGTTTTCTATTATCTTGTTTCTTACTTGTGAGTTGAGATCTCAATCCTAGGTTGTGGGAGAGATTTCTATTGGTTGTGTCTTGCATTGAGAACAACCATTATGTGGTTGTAGAGCCTCATTCTTTGCAATATCGTTTGAGTGTGATAGGTTTTTGAATGCTTATGGGTTATTTGAACCCTGTTGTAATCTTCTAATAAATTAATTGAAGATAGCTAGTTTTCTTATTTTCTAGCAAATAATTTTGTCCTTGCATAATATCTAGATTTAGTGTGTTGAAGGTGATTTAATTGTGGAGTGAACCTACTCTAGCTAGATCTCGTGTAGAACAAAACTTTGGGCTTAAGATGTACTTCGAATAGATCTCGACTCCTAAGACATAGTTATTAAACCTATATGCTCATAGCATGAGCTTAGTTTAGAGTGTTACAACATGTCTCTCACTATAGAGACATCATTGTTTTTGTTAGATTCCATTTTTCTTGAAGGCATCATCTTGAATTTGCTATTTCTCATATTTCAAGATCTATCTAAGAACCAAGACTCATGCATAACTTCTTTCAAATATGTGTTGAGATATGTGAAGGGAACTTATGATATTTCCATAAAGTTCCTACATGACACTGAAAAATTCCACACCTTTAGTGATTTTAATTAGGAAAAAGATCTAGAGGCAAGAAAGTCAATGTTGGAAAACATGATATTTCATGATCCAAACACTTATTCACTTTTAGTAATATATGTTTCTTTTTAGTAATACATGCTTTATTTTGGTTAGAAGGCCAACTACTAGTTGACTATAGGTTGTCATAGAAAATTAACAATTATCCTAGTAACTTTTGATCAAGAGATGAACTTTTCTATGGAAATCATTAGAGTGTGTATTAGTTGGACCTTATATAAAAATAAATAATTATTGTCATGATGATGGGTTAAGAAATAACCTTTTTAGGGGAATTATTATGAGTTTGTATTAATTGGACTTTGTCTAGCAAAATAAATAATTATCATTGTAACCCCACATCAAAGAGATGACCTTTTTCATCATGATGATACATTGAATTTGATTCTTTTCAACATGAAAAATCATTTCTTAGTGTAAAACGATTTTCAGCCAAATAAAAGATATATATCATAAATATATAGTTAAACTAGTGGGTACACATTGATTAAACTTGATCACAAAAAATAAATAATTGCATTGGTACCACTCCATCAAGATATAAACCTTTTTCATAAAAAATATTATAGAAGAACATACACTGGTTTTATTTTTCAAACATGAAAATCAATTCTCAGTAAATTAATTCTAAGATTTCATTAGTTTGAAAATGAAAAAGATTCTCTTATAGATATACATATAATAAATATATAAGTTTCCTTTAACATTTATATAAGAGTCTAAACTTTTATGGGGATCATTCCTGATTACATTTCCGTTTCGGTTAAGTGGCCCAAATTCGGTTTTTGTTAACTGTGAAAACACATAGCACTTTGAACGATATGAAATTCCAAGCCGCCAGCATGGTTCAATGCGGATATAAAACTGAAAGAAAACAAAGTTGCCAAGCTGAGAAATTATTAGCAAAGCATACAAAATGTTGTAACGGCTTTGATTCCCTTCCTCTTTGAATGAAGCTCTTCTGGCAATACACACTTGATTATTGGCAGCTTAAGTGCTGTATTATTAGTTTTAACTCTGAAGCATTTTAACAGCACAACAACAGTGATTAAACAGTTATTTTTCTTCTCTGCTACAATCCTAACTGTTTTGAATGGTCTGCATAATCCCTGTCACAATCGCAGTTAAAATTCTGAACATCTTTGACCCGACTGTGTGGTAGACCACAACAATGGCATGAACATGAGAGGATGAACCAAGATTATGAGGGCGACCTCCATTCTTCATTGGCCTATAAATGGAAAATGCTAAAGCATTCCGTTTGCTCACAATTAGCTTTGATTTGCTTTTTCATCTGTGAAGCTTGCTTGAGCTGTTTCTCTCTGTGTGTCGGGGGTTTGTGTCTTTACTTTTCTTTGTTGTGGGAAATGGCTGAAGGTGCGTTTTCTCTAGTGTTCATGAAGCCATTGAGCAAGGGTGACTGAGACGTGACGGATGAGAGTGCCGCTAATGTACGAGGAAAAGGCCAAACAGTCTCTGCCATCTGGGGATTTCTTTGCATCACTGAATCAGGAGACACAACCAATTCGTCTTTATGGAAAGCCAGGCGGACCACTTTACATTAATGGTCTTACAAAGTTCGGATCGTGGAGCAGCTATGTGAAGATGGACACATTTATTATGTTCGAGAGAATGGACCCAAAAAAATGCAGACGGAGGAGGTAAAAAGGAATTCAAAATAGAGATTGTGCGCAAGGGGCCTGAAGTTCCTAATCCTTATTGCAGTTTAAATTCCCACCTAATGGCATGATTTTATTGTAGTTATTAAGAGAGAGATAGAGACATTGATAATCAGTCTTCTTTTTCTCTTTCTTTCCCTCTCTCGTGGCCATCGTAGTCTTCTTGCCCCCCAACAATGTTAGTGGGACCAAGGAAAATTCAGTTTTTTTAATCACTTATTGTATTGGAGATAATTATTTATTATAAATTCCATATTTATTTCTTGTTTATTATTTGCAAAAGGCCACGTAGCCCTCTCCAGCGAAGACTATTCCTAGGTTTTTGTACTCATACGAGAGGCACCCTAGGCAATAGTCTTCTAAAATGAGTTTTCTTTCCGAGTGTTGGTGTGACCAAAATTTATGCATCAACACTTGTAAGCTTGGGCTTTTTGAGGGTGTGTGTCAATTTTGTGTACCTTTAGTAATTAACTAGAGAGACATTTTTGTGTTTCTACTATTTATTAGTGGAAGAATATTTATTTAAAGTTTGGCCTCAAGATGTAGCCCAAATAAGGGTGAACCACATAAATCTTTATGTTATTGAGTGCTATTATTTTTCACTTGACCTTTTTAACACACAAGTGGAAAAATATTGCACAAGTTAGTTCATGGTCTTATGCCCTCTTTTTTCCAACAATTGGTATCAAAACAAGATTGGAGATCACCAATAACAAAATTTCATTTCTATGAATAGTGCATGAGGCATTATAGCAATTTGATATTGTAGGAAAATAACACTGTAGCAGGTCATCTATTGTAGTAGCTTGGCACTATAGCAACTCATCCACTATAGTAGAGTGGGTTCCTATAGTAGTCTATTGTATTGAAGCACATGGAATTTGCTACAAAATTTTTGAGTATTTCTATGTGTTGTTATGGCAAATACAAGCAATAGTAGCGGAGTCAATAGCATGGATATAAATATTAGTAGAATGGTTTATTTGAATTCTAAAAATGTTTAGTTATGGAAGGGGAATATGGAAGGCCTTCTATACTATAAAAAGTGTTATGCTTCTATCAGTGATACAAAGCCAACAACAATGGATGATGAGGAGTGGAAAATGTTGGATAGGCAAGTTGTAGGGTATATTTTCCATTGGGTGGATGATAATATTTACCATATTATCTCCATAGAAAAATGTGCCAAAAGTCTATGAGATAAGTCATAGGAGATGTATGTCGGAAAGATGGAAGGAAAGAAAATATACTTGATAATAAAATTGATGAANAAAAGATGGAAGGAAAGAAAATATACTTGATAATAAAATTGATGAACACCAAGTACAAAGAAGGTACTTCCATATCTAACCACCTGAATGAGATGTAGAGCATTATGAATCAACTTGCATATTTGAAGATCAACTTCAATGAAGAATTACAAGGCCTAATAATTATTGGTTCCTTGCCATAAAGTTGGGAGACACTTAGAATGTCAATAATAAACACAGCCTCAAATGGAGTTGTATTGTTCAACCAAATCAAGAGCAATCTCCTAAATGAAGAAATAAGGAGAAAGATAGTGGTCTCCACAAGTTCTAGTTTTGAGGTAATTATTACAAAAAAATTAGGGGAGAAGCCAGAGCAAAGATCCACAAAAGCATGAAAATGCTAGAAGCAATTCCAAATCCAATAAAGAGATTGAGTGTTATCACTATGATAAGAAGGGGCATATGAAGAAGAATTATAGAAAGCTAAAGCGAAAGCAGCATCAGTAGTAGCAACCAATTGAGAATGATAGAGATTAGGCTTCAATTGTCAATTAGAAGGCTTACATCCTTAGAGACATGAGTGAGGTTGATACTATCAATTTTGCAACCTAGGAAACATATTGATCCAATTGATAATGGTGCTTCTATCCATGTGACATCCAAAAGAGACTTATTTTCATCCTACACTCAAGGAGACTTTAGTGAAGTTAAGATAGAAAATGATGATTCAAGAAAAGTAGTCAACATTGGAGATGTTTGCTTGAGGATAGATACTGGTTGTAGACTAATTCTAAGAAATGTCAAACATGTTTAAGATATTAGATAAAACTTGATGTCCATGATGAAATTGGATGATGATGGCTACAAGAACAACTTCAAAGAAGGACATTGAAAACTCT
>MNCI01037564.1:1083-95839 GCA_015680685.1 Gnetum montanum
CCTTTATTGCCGTTTCGGCCTAGGGCAGCGTATCGCCGTCGCCGATTAGCTTGTTGTCGCATATGAAAAACCTGTACCATACAGCGTAATCTTAATCTACGCTCTACAATTAGACTTATCTTGCAACAAAAATAGACATTGTAACATAATAAAAGACAATACAGCTAGCGAGAACTACTTACCCGCCTGCGTAGTACACAGTGCCTTGAGGGTTCTGGGAGTACGTTGACACATGGCGAGCCACGAACAATGTGTTGTATGCGTGATAACAGTTGAAACGGGCCATACTCTAGATCCAGTGTAAGCTCCTTAGACCCCGAGAGCTGAGCACTTGGTCTTCGGGATAGCCTGTCTCGATGGCCCCGTCCGTTAGGTAATCCAGAACCCCCTGTGAAGACCCCGACAATAGGTGCTCCAAAATGGCACCAGNTTCCCCTGCACTCTGGTGTGAGGGGGAGGAACATTTGGGACGATAGGGTTCACCCAGCATAAAACCCCAATGATGTCCAGCACAATCAGGACGGGCTTCAGCGCGATGCTGTCAGTAAAAAAAAAACTAGGACTCATTAACACCTACATCTACATTTGCACCACTAAAACAGAATTCGTAAAACGCAACCATGCCAAAAATTGCCAAAACCCTTGCAACAACGCAAGGTTTGTCCCTGACAACGGCAACGAACGCAACCTCACCAAAACCCTCGCATTAACCCGAGGTCCGTAATTTCAATATTCGCATTCACGCAAAAGACATTCAAAAGCAAAAAAAAACAAAATAGACATATAGAACAAACATAAGCGCAGGGAGAATGACCTACCGGTTAAGAGGCGTTGGGTCGCAAACATCGATCAGCGCCTGCGAGACGCGGTTCAAACTTGCTTGCACTTCGTCAATCTTAGCTAGTTTTGCATTCTTCTTCTTCACCTTTGGTGCCATCACGACAGTTGTAGAACTTCTTCACAGCCTACTTGCAAATCCTCGCAAGGTTCCATGCCCTAGCTCTCTGCTCTTCTTCTTCTCTGCTCTCCCTTTTCTCTGCTCTTCCTTGCAAATTCAAATTCACAATTGCCAACAACCACTTCTTATTCAAAAAACAATCTACTTATACGTGAGGATCACCGACTTGATATCAGAATTAAGCGGAACTTTCCTGAAACGGAATTCGCAAATCTCGATATTAATGCGGCCGATATCACACGCTCCACTGTCCGAAATGATGCTAAACTACCACATCTTATCGCCTCGTAATCGGGTTACATTGATTACAAGCCTTGTCCATATTATTCAAAATTCAATTAGCCTTCCACGTTTGGTGACATCACGTCACTTGTCTCCTAACCATTTACGCACTTGCTGGTTTTGCAGGACAGACGGAGGATGGACGCCACAATTTCAACACCTTTAACTTTGACAGGCCCATACGGGCACTTAATTAGACAATTTGACTCTACGCTAGTAGACATTAACCCACCTTTAGAAAGCGTAACCATAGCTGCGTCGGAGACGTCCCGAGACTGGCCAGAACAGTCCATGCGCATGCTAGACCTAGAAGCTGGGGACATAACTGAAGACCCCCTTTGTGAGGTCCCTATAGTTATGCATAGGGGTGAGACCAAAACACTCAAGGTCAGTTCTTTGCAAGACGAGAAAACGCACAACGTAATAAAACAGGTCCTGCAAGACAACATCATTGTCTTTGCATGGTCATATGAGGATATGCCTAGGTTAGATCCTAGATTAATCCAGCATAACATTATCCTCGACCCACAGATCAAAGCGGTTAGACAAAAGGCACGAAAAATCAAACCAGAGATCGCGCTAGCAGTGCGTGATGAAATCACCAAATTCTATCATGCTGGTTTCATCCATGCAGTCGATTATTCGGACTGGGTATTTAACATTGTGGTCATGCCGAAGAAGACCGGGAGTATACGCATATGCATAGACTTCCGGGACTTGAACAAGGTCACAATCAAAGATAACTTTCCATTGCCGAGTATCGATCAGCTAGTGGATACAACAGCTGGGCATGCGTTTTTGTCCTTCATGGATGGCTTTTCAGGCTATAACCAGATTCGCATCAACCCAGAACATCAACTAACCACAACGTTTATGACACCCTGGGGGATATTTTGCTATACCATGATGCCTTTTGGTCTGAAGAACGCCGGAGCAACGTATCAACGGGCCATGACATACATCTTTAGTGATTACCTCCTAGGAAGGCTGAATGATTATGTAGACGACATAGCTGTGAAGTCTTTGAAGTCGGAAGATCATTCAGAGGACCTGGAGTTAGTCCTTAAAAGATGCTCCATGCACGAGCTCCGGCTTAATCCAAAGAAGTGCGTATTCGGAGTCAAAACTAGGCGCATGCTGGGGTTTGTGGTATCGGAAACCGGCATACGAGTTGACCCTGATAAGGTCAAAGCCATTGTCGAGTTAAGACCTCCCACAGACCTCAAGCAATTACGCGGGTTACATGGACGCTTACAGTTTATACGCAGATTCATTTCGAGGTTAACCGACAAATTACATCCTATGCAACATTTGCTGAAAAAGGGGGTTAGTTTTGAATGGATTGACGATTGCCAGCGTGCGTTTGACAGCCTAAAACAGGAACTGCAACATCTACCGATGGTTTTCCCACCACAAAGGGACTTGCCTTTTTTCATTTACCTCGCCACTTCAGACGTAGCAATAGCAGCGTTTCTTTGTCAAAAGAGGGAGGATGGGTCAGAAATGCCCATCTACTACCTGAGTCATGCTCTATATGCGTACGAGATGAGATACAACGACGTTGAGCGTAATTGCTTAGCATTAGCTTTTACGCTCAAGAAATGTAGGCATTATCTTTTTCGTAGTCAAGTTAACGTCATCTGTAAAAACAACATCCTTAGAGCCATTACGCATAGCTTATACGAGAGTAGCAAAATAGCTCGCTGGAAGGCTATCACTGCAGAATTCGATCTGCACTATATTGGTCAATCATCCACGAAAGGCCAAGCGATAGCTGACCAGTTAACAACTTCGCCGATTAACAATCACGCAACCATAGAGCCAGAGTTTCCAGACGAATATGTACATTGTCTAAGCCCTGTCTCGACAGGCCTCGAAGCAATGTTGTACTTCGATGGAGCCTCAACTGCCAGAGGCGGCAGTGCCGCCACTGTCCTTACGCTATCGCCTGAGGATGTGCGTCTACACACTTATCGATTGACCTTCCCTTGTACGAACAATGTGGCAGAGTATGAGCGACTCCTCAGGGGGTTACTAATTGCAGGTGAGCTCGACGTGCAACACCTGGAGGTTAGGGGTGATTCGATGCTAGTCATAAATCAAATCACTGGAGTCTACGCCTGCAAGGCTATACATTTGCAGCTCTACTGCGATTAGGCTAAAGATCTTCTAAGGCGATTTATGACCTTCGATGCCCAACATGTCCCGAGGACTAACAACACGCTGGCCGACGCACTTGCCACCTTGGCTTTACAGGTGCCTTCACACTTGCTTAACACCTGCCCTGCATTGATTACAGACTGCGCAGAACCTATCATTTAGACGGTGCACATCTCCTCTCTTACCGAGGTGAGCATGCCTGAATGGTACGATCATATCAAATCTTATCTTTTACAGGGTGAACTACCAACTACATTAACGCGCGCACAGAGGGACGCAATCTGAAAGCGGGCTAAGCACTACATCATCATTGGTGACAACACTCTTTGTAGATGCTCCTTTGATGGCATATTGCTCACCTGCGTTAACACAGACCAAGCACAGCACATAGTCAGTGAGGTTCACGAGGGACTGTGCGGTGGCCACGTAGCACCACAGGCTATGGCCCTAAAAATCCGTCGTCTAGGGTACTACTGGCCACGCATGGAAAGAGATTGTTTGACAAAGGTTAAGACCTGTGACACATGTCAACGTCACGCAAACCTCATCCACGTGTCACCCACAGAATTGCACACGACACAGATAACATGGCCATTCCAACGATGGGGACTGGACATTATAGGACCCATCACGACCAAATCCTCGGCAGGGCATAGCTTCATTATTACTGCGACTGAGTACTTTACGAAGTGGGTAGAAGCTGTCCCCCTGCGGAAAATCACATCCCAACAGGTTTGCCATTTTATCTTGGATAACATAGTGACCCAATTTGGTCTCCCCATGACTATTGTGACCGACAATGGGCCACAGTTTAGTAGCACGGATACCAAATCCTTCTGTGACAACCTAGGCATCAGGTAGTCTTTTTCCTCTCCTTATTACCCGCAGGCAAATGGTCAAGCTAAAGCATCCAACAATATAATCATCAATTTGCTCAAGAAAATGCTCGACGGCAACAAAAGGCGGTGGCATGAACAGATCCTCTACGTGCTATGGGCATATCGTACTACTTGTAGAATAGCTACAGGCAGTACGCCCTATAGCCTGGTTTATGGATCTGAGGCGGTGCTACCTCTTGAATTGTAAATTCCTTCTCTGAGAATGGTCCTCTCCACCATTATAAATGAGGCTCAACACACCGAGGCTCGGATAATGGATTTGGAGTCATTGGAAGGGAAGCGGATATAAGCTCTTGAAGCAATTGGGAAATATCAGGATAAACAGAGACAAAAGCATCATCATAATCTTCAGCAGTGTCCGATCAAGAAAGGAGACCTAGTTCTCAAGGCTGTGTGTGAACCATTAGGCAAGTTCTCTGCAAATTGGGAAGACCCTTTCTTGGTGATCGATGCATACAGCAACGGAGCGTTCAAATTGGCAGATGTCAACGGTAACGAGTTAGCAAATCCTATGAATCATGTATACTTAAAGAGGTATCTCATCTAGTGGCATCTACGGTGTTGACAGTAGGTATGGCAGTAAACATCCGCTACGACGTAAAACTAGCACTGATCGTCCGCTACGACGTAAAACTGGCACTGCACGTCCGCTATGACATAAAACTAGCATTCCTTGCACGTGTCCGCCACAACACTAAACTAGCAAGCAGTAACCGTCTGCTACGACATAAAATTGGCACTGTTGCACAGGTCCGCTAAGACGAAAAACTAGCATCTTTTGCACGCGTCCGCCATGATGCTAAACTGGCACAGGTACGTAGCCGTCTGCTGAGACGTAAAACTAGCACAGATCTGTCCCTGGGTCACGACATGAAACTAACATCCACAGCACGGTCTGCTGAGACCATAAACTAGCCTGACCACCGTCTGCTACGACATAAAACTAGCACTTCTCGGTCTGCCCGGACTTTAAACTGGGACCATGGTTTGTTGAGACTTAAAACCAGTAATGACAGTCTTCCAAGACATAAAACTGGGATGTACAGATCACCACCATGTTCAAGCGAGCGTGATCACTCCTGTATAGTTGCACAGCAGACGGGGTGGGATACTGAGACATGCCCAGTGTCGCCATCTCATCGGCATCTTACTGATCCCTCGGATAAGCAAAGAGGCATCTTACTGATCCCTCAGAGATGTCGCCACCGCACCCGCAGTAGTTGTAGCAGCTCTGGGAGTTTAGCCTCATTAGTCGGAGCCCCAACGAAATCCTCGTTGGTCATGGCCCCAGGAGTCTCCGCCAATCATCGTTATCGGACGTCGGCTTCCCAAATTCATCTGGCCGGTTCCCGGTGTAACCAGTGAGCTGCAGTGCGTCTGATGCCTTTTGACGAAGGTATGCAGTGCCGAATCATCAGGATTGGCGGCTCTGCCCAAGTGCTCCAGCTCAACATTTACAGTCCATTAGCTCTGGTTAACATCAGACAACATTGGTTCCAAGAACCTCGCCTTTTGTCCATAAGGAATGGTATCCTCTGCTCTCTTTTTTTTGGTTGCAGGCTACCTACCTCGGAGGACGTCATTCAAAGGTGCATCGATCTGAGTGGTGAAGTACAACAACAGGTTGAAATGGCTGCTCAGGTTTGCCCAACACACGTCTGACCTCAATTTCTTTTTCCTTCTTCCCCACCACCCAGTTCCCATACGCAACATCCATATATGCACGTCTTCGTTTTCCGCACTCATGCTAGCAGAGATATCGTAGAAAGTGACGCGCAACGCTCCTTTCGCACGCATTCCTACTACAATTTGTAATAGAGACATCTCAGATTGACGCGCTACGCTCGTCTGAAAGCATTCTTGTTGACATGAATAAACACATAGTTTGCATCCTCTCTGAACTTGTTTCCAGTTACATCCCTTTCTCTCATATACTCACCAGTCTTCTTCTTTTATGTGGACGGAGCAATACCTGAGTAGTCATGGATGAACGTTGTTCTTGCTTCTACCAATCCGGTGTTTTGCATTCTTTGTCGACATTCTTTGGGTAAGCCCTCTAACCTTCAACAAAGAGGGGCCATTGAAACACCATGAAAATTATGAGTCGCCTCAGGCGAAGATTCGTAATTCAAGCGAGAACGCGCCTCAAATTTGTTCAAGGACAAGTTTACGCTCTATCACGCACGGCAGCATAATGAGCATAATAAGCTCCAAGACAGTTGAAGGAAGAATCCAGAGAGGCATGACAGATTGACATTTTTTTTTGCTTGTGGCGCATAAATAAATGGCCTTTACGCTCATTACGCGGTGGTGCGTACCAGTGCGTGGGTCATAATTCAAGTTGCACGCTCATTACGCTTCATCACGCGCAGCTGCGTGGTAAGCGTAAGTTACGCATTATTTACGCTTTATCACACGCATTTGTGTAATGAACGTAAGTTATACTTTGTTTACGCTTCACCACGCGCAGCTGTGTAGTGAGCGTACATTATATTTACGCTTTGCCACACACAGCTGCGTGGTGAGCGTAAAACGATCTTGAGCTCATTGCGCTCATACACGCAACGCAATGCGAATGAGTGATATAGCCTGAAAATAATTAAAGCACGTTCAACACTTGCTTACTTCTCACACGCACAACACGCAAACAAGCGTGTTGTGCGTAGTCACAGTCTGACTTAAAAGATCATGCCAGCAGGGCCCGCAATATCCGGAGCCCACATCATCAAGGTTGTGCCTTCTCCGCAAAGTGTCGCGGCCTATAAATACCCTAGTTATCAAAGATACACATGTTGGCAAAAATTCGGGTTAACAAGAAACTCAGAGAAGCAAAAAGCATATTTTTGAGCACCAGAGAACTTAGCACTTTGGTGCAGAGATACAGAGAACAACGCTTTGGCAATTGTGGATATCATCGCCTTACAGCTGAAGTAGAGTACAGTTTGATCTAAGCACCGGTGACAGGAGTAATCGTTCTGCTGAAAAGACTTTATCGATCAGATACAGTTGATCGGTAGATGTTGAAGCTTGGCCTGCCTTGCATCTCAGCTTAGCCCATGAGGTAGATCAAACTTCTATTCAGACCGTTTTGCTTGTTGTTTTGTGCTTGTTTCACATCCTGTAATCCAGGATTCCCCAGTGTAATTTCTCACACGAAATATACATTTGTAAGTCAAAGCGCAGATCTTGAAGCTACGTGTTTCTCTTTTGCCAGCCTCCTTTCATCGTGTTTAGCATTATCGCCGTCGTAATCCGATCACATCACTTTCCTTTTGTTTTACAGCGCCTCGAATCAGATCGCTTTCTTTTACGCGCTTTACGTTGTTTTACTGACCCGTAAGTCCCTGTCTAATCGACAAGACCGTTCAGGGCACCGCGGATTCATTTTTTCCAGCATAGCCCTTGCGCGGATCCGTGGCTAAAACTGTGTACGCCGGAATATCGGTCGGTATTTCCAGCTACCGACATTTTCTGTCGTTACAGGTCCCACATCCATCTTAAAAAGTATACGGTCTAAATTGAGCCTGAGGAAATGCTAGACCTTCTCTTCCATGATATCCATCCAACACCTAATGCTAGATTCAGTGTCTATGGCAACTTTCTCCTTTTCAACAGCTATCCATCTTGGAAGGCCCAGAGAAAAGGAGGTGGTAGTAGTCTCACCTATGGGAAGGTTCACTTCCTATTCAATAGATTCCATGACCTTTACCTGCTACATGAACTTTTTATATGCCTCAGAAGTGCCAATGGAATCTACAAATGCCTTATAGATAAATGCTTCCATAGAAGTATCCTTGTACATTTTTACGATAGGTGGCATGTTCCATTTTATACATGTGTTTATGGTTTTTCTAGGACTTCCCCCCATTTGTAAACCCTTGCACTATAATCTTTCCAATCCTGACTCTTCTGGGCCAAAAAATCCATTTGCATTTGCTATTCTATGATTTCTCAAGTGGCTTCATTATTCAGTTGCATGACTGTACAATACCTAGCATAATCTATCATAGCCGTGCACCAATTCTCATTATTAGTATCATGGGCTTTGAGGAATTCATTCCTCAATTTGAGGTCTTCCACCTCGGTGCTCAGGTCGGTCTTCTCTTTCTTAGCCTTCTAGACCCATTTCCATAGATCTTCATTGATGTGCATACACTCCCACAAGGAGTGTGCCAAGTGCAAAGCACATTTGCTATCCTCTTCATATGCACGATGAGGCAGCTCAGTCACTTTAGGAAAGAATGTAGGCATGACACTAAGTTTCAAAGTTCATGATAGGTCCCATTTGAGTTGAGAGGTTGTCACAACATAAATATCACATCAATCACATTAGTATAGCAAGGATAGCAAACTCAAGAACTCTAGCATAGCAACATGAAAGTGCCTAGCATAGCTACTTACCCACTTTAGGATCAACCTACTTGAGATGGCCGATCATGTCATCGACAACCCCTTGTATGAATGTAAACTTGTTAGGGGTCTCGGCCCATGGTTCTAGATAAACTAGAGGGGGTCATGCAGCATCAACAGTGGTGTATGTCATGCACTTAAATGCACCAACAATGGTCAAGGTGAACTATGGTATGACTATGGGCAAAAAAACTCACCAACTTCTAATTGCAGTTCCCCTCCTTTATTACTTGAAGCAATGGTAGCACCTTTAGCATTTCTCCACTCCCCTAATGCTGAACTACCTTTGACAAGGGAAACTCTAGCAAAAGTCCCTTCTAGGTTGATGTGGGCTTCTCCTTTATTTGCTAGCACCTTCCCTTTTGAGGCAACAATATTCTCTTCATCCATGGGAGACACCTCTTCATCTCCAAAAATGTCCTCCTTATCAATAGGAGGATTTTGCCTAATAACAAGAGCCCCTGCCTTAGTGGCAGGAGTTCTTTCTCTCTTGACTGGGGCCCTTTCCCCTAAGATTAGGACCTCCATGTCTTTATTTTTCACCCCCATCTTGGGAGCCAACACCTCTTTTTCATGTTCTTCCTCTTCCTTTTCTTTCTCTGATAGCCAAAAAACATGTTTGCATTAGCTCAAAATAGGTTAGCTTAAAGTAGGTGCTACACTATGCTACGCTATTTAGCTCTCATAACATAGTAGGTGTTTGCAAAATAGGTAAAGAAATAAGCATTAACAAAAGCATTTACCAATGGGGGGTTTCATCCTCTGTAGTTTAAATTGCAATCTCTACCCCTCCTCTTCTTCTGTGTAGAGGGTTTCCTTAGCTAAAGGAGGCATCTTTTGCTGCAACTTAGTTTTCACCATTTTAGAAATGAGATGTTTCCCCTATGATACACTACCAGAGGCAGTAGAGGATGCCTCTCCTACGCTATCTTGGCCACAAAAGTTGTGGGCCACCTAATCCTTAGTCATCATGGAGAACGAATCCCCAATTACTTCTGGGGGATCTTGGGCAGGGGTGGTCTAGAGGATCTAGCAAATCCATGATTTGGAGATTTGGTTGTGATTCCACATTACCTAGGACCCATTCCCATGGACTACCAAAAAATTCATGAAATGTCACAAGCAAGCTATGCAAAAGGGGTAATATACATTGAAATGGGACTCTTGCTTCTTATGGAGCCCTACGATTTTAGCATGCAAGCATTTACACAAAGACCTTGCCCAGTTGTAGTGAGCCCCCTCTTCCATGACCTCAAATATTACCTAGGCTTGCTCAATCCCAAGGATCTTCCCTTAGGAAAGTAGCTGGGGGAAATGGTGGGCAAGAAATATGGGATAAACTTCTTTGGTAGGTCCCACCTTGACCTTCTCCATAGGGATCCCTTTTTGCTCTTTGGCAACCCCTATCCACTCCTGGATGACTTCCTTCTAAAGGTTTAGCTCCTTCTTGGTCTATGACCCTATGAGGATGCCATCAACAAGGACACCAAAAAGGTCCATGAATAGCTAGTCATTAACTTCAATGACCACCTGCACACCATGTATGCATGTGTAGAAGTGGTCTGCCTTGTCAGAGAAGGAGTCTGCTAGGCCAAGCATCTTGGCAGTAGGGATGCTTGGATTTAGGACCAAGAATAAATTCATGAGCTTGGCACCTTGCAGATTCTTGACCAAGGATTCTAAGGCCTCACTGCATATCCAATGCTAGCTGACATCTACTTCTCCATACTTGAAGTAGATATTTACCTCTGGGTTCTTGGTAGTTATCACCATCACCTCTTGAGATTTCTTCATTCCTATAGTAGTTTTCATAGAAGAAGCTAGCATAAAAACATAAAATAATACGAAAAATGGCAAAGACACTCAAGCATAAAGCAACTACTATTTAACTTACCAGGCTTTTACGGCAACGGGAATGGTGGAAGAGTGACCAAAACATCTTCAACGGCGATCAGTTTGAAAGGTGCCCATCCCTCATCCAACCAACCGAGCTTCTTGCATCTATTGTAGAGGTTGGGATATTGGTCTAGGTAGGTGTGGTACTCACCCCTACATTGACCTATCATACCTACACGTATAGTCTTAGTAGAAGAGAATTCCCACAAGGCCATTTATGCTATGGGTAATGCATCTGTATCATTGTAAAGCCCTTCTTCGTTGATGTAAAACCTAGTAAGAAGAACATGTCATTAACACTTGGCCAGCATAGTGAATATTTCATAGTGTAGCAAAACGTGGCTACAAAACTAACCTGCTAGCATAGTAAACAATTCCTGGTCGGTTTTGGAAGCACATTGCCATATGACATGCAACAAACAATGTGTTGTAATGATGGTAGCACTTGTACTCAAGCATGTCCCAGATCCAAACTAGACACTTCAAATTTTTTGGGCATTGAATGGATCCTTCTCCTTACCTGCTACTAATTACCCCATCCATTAGATACCTTAGAATACCCTGTTCCACCCCAAGCAACAGGGTTTTTATTATGACAGCCGCTACCTCCTTCGATAAGTATGACCAATTGATCACACTAAAGTGTTGGAGGAGGAATTGTAGGAACTCCTATGCTCCTTCCCTAAACCAAACCCCCTGATCCCCCACATGTGTATGGGGAGGAGGAACATGGGCCACTGGTCTATTCACATAGTACAAGACCCCTACAATTTCTAAGATAATTAGTATTGGCCTTAGTGCTATCCTGCACAACACAACAACAAATGTTAGCTTCATGTCCAAGTGTGATACACACATAGTGTAGCATAAATTATCATTTTAGCAAATAGCATATCAGAAATCCTCTTCTTGCATATAGCATAGCAAAAACATGAAAGCAATAGTGTAGCAAAAATAGCCTAGCGTAGCAACAGATCGATTAACCCTAAGAAAGTGATTTGCACTACACCCTAACAAAACACGTGTTACGCTGTTACATCACACATGGCAAAATCCTCATGAGGGTCCTACTCTATGCCATTCGAAAGCCAAGTAGCTTAAAACTTCCAAGCCTTTGCGGCCATAATAGCCATAGCAATGGTGCTTTAAGTGACATTGCATGCAACTTTGGCGTAGTGTTTGTGCATCCGTCACAGCCAAAATGGCAATAGTGACAGTGTAAAGGCCAAAACAATGACAATGTGATGATAGAAAACATGGATAGCTAAAACTAAATTGTAGAAAATGAAAGTAAGAGAAAATAATAAAAACAAAAATAGAAGCATGAGGAGATAGAATAAGCATAACAGCCTACTGGGTTAATGGTGTCTCCTATCACACCGCGACGTGCACTTGTGTCATGCACCCTAGGGATTCCTTCACCTTGTCAACCTTAGTGAGTGCCAAGTCTGTGCGCTCTTTCTTAGGAGCCATTATCTTGCTTGCTAACTCTTACTTGTTGCTATGTCAAAAGTGCCTTGCTCTCTCTTGACACAATCTCCCTACACTCCAAAATCACTCTGTGCTCTAAATGTGAGCTCTGCATTGTTACGGTGAAAATAACGTGCTTACTAGAGGTTAACCCTGATTTATAGTTGTAATGGTAAAAAGGGAAAACTAGCCTCTCTCTCTCTATTTAATGTGGGGTATGTCGTGCATCGTAGCATGCTTGCCATGACATCATAACACTATTGGCATTAAAATGGGCAAGTCTAGGTGAAAGATCTTGGCACACTTCAAGCTAACCATTTTCTTTCCCAATATATATATATATATATATTCACTCAACTTTAGTTGTACAAAAAGACCTTAAACTAGCAACCCCAGTGTAGTTGTAACTTTAGTAGTTTGAAAAGACCTTAAACTAGCAGTTTCAAATTTTTATGCATTCGTAGTCTACAATGACATTAAACTAGCAATTTTACATTTTCACACTAGTGGTTTTGCATTTTTTTAGTAGTTTTGCATTTTCATATCGGGAGTCTTACATTTTTTTAGTAGTTTCAAATCTCCATGCCTTAGCGTTCTACCATGACCTTAAATTGGAAAATTTTAATCTTTATATCATACTTTGTTAGTTAAATCTCATTGCTACTTTGCAAATTTTCACTATACATTATTACTACCAAGAGGTACCTCTTAATCATACTTTTATCTCATTTTGGTAGGTTGAGCAAAAAATGGAAATCCATCGTGATCTCTCTTCACCGTTAGCCTTAGTAGGTCCACATGGCAAGCTCACAAGACAACTGAACCCAGAACTAATATACTAGGAATCAACTGTAATTAGCACTGTAGCATCCTTAGAAACATCCCTAGACTGGCTTGAGCATATGGTCCAAATCCTAGATTTAGAGGCTGGGGATGTAATTGAGGACCCTCTCATTGATGCCTGTGACCACATCCAGGGGGGAAGTAAAAACGTTAAAACTTAGTTCCTTCCTAGATTTACAAATGCACAAAGATGTAACCAAGATTCTACAGGATAACATTGAAGTCTTTACATGGTCATACAGCAACATGCCGGGTTTAGAACCAAGGCTGATACATCACAACATTGTCTTAGACCCGTGCACAAAAGTAGTGAAGCAGAAGGCTCGTAAGGTTAAACTAGAAATTGCACTGGCTGTGCGGTATGAAATCATCAAGCTATACCAAGATGGTTTCATCCAGGTAGTTGATTACTCAGAATGGGTGTCCAACATCATTGTAATTCCTATGAAAACCAGAGGTCTACGGATCTGTATAGACTTCTGAGATCTAAACAAAGCAACGATCAAAGACAATTTCCCACTTTCGAGCATTGATCAACTCATTGAAACCACGGCTGGTCATGCTCAGCTATCCTTCATGGATGGTTTCTTTGGCTACAACCAAATTCACATTAACTTAGAGCATTAGTTAACAACGACCTTCATGATCCCATGGGGTACCTTTTGTTACACTATGATGCCTTTCCGGCTCAAGAACACCAAAGCAACCTACCAACGAGCCATGACTTACATCTTTAGCGACTACATCCTAGAAATGTTAAATGATTATGTGGATGATATAGTGTTCAAATATAAGGAAGTTGCTGATCATCTCCATGATCTAGGTGTAGTCCTCAAGTGTTGTTAAATGCATAACTTGAATCTCAATCCTAAAAAGTGTGTCTTCGGGGTGAGAACCAGACAAATGTTAGGGTTTGTAGTATCAAAGGCCGGAATACTAGTGGACCCTTACAAAGTGAAGGCCATCATCAACCTGGCACCTCCTGCAAACCTTAAAGAATTGCATGGGTTACAAGGTAGGGTACAGTTCATCCAAAGGTTTATAGCAAAGTTAACTGACAAGTTACACCCCATGCAACATCTTTTAAAGAAAGGGGTTAACTTTGAATGGACAAATCAGTTTCAACAAGCCTTCGATGACATGAAGAAAGAGCTTCTACACCTCCCAACTATTTACCCACCACAAAGGGATAAGCCTTTCTTCATCTACCTTGCCACCTTTGATAGATCTATCGTAGCACTATTATGTCAGAAACGAGATGAAAGATTTGAGATACCAGTGTACTATCTAAGTTATGCATTAATAGAATATGAAGAGAAGTACAACGAGGTGGAGAGGAATTTCCTTACCTTAGTGTTTACATTAAAAAAGTGGAGGCATTACCTATTTTGCAGTAAAATTAACATTATTTGCAAGAGAAACATACTCTGGGCTATCACAAATAATCTATATGAAAGCAGTAGAATAGCCTGATGGAAAGCAATAACCACGAAATTCGACTTGCACTATGTGAGACAGTTGTCGACAAGAGGCCAAGCCATAGCAACTCAACTCACAGCCTCACTTGTCAATGACCAGGTGATCATAGATCCAAAATTCCAAGACAAGCATGTTAGCACTATCAACGCCATCCCATCACATCTCGAAGCTACTCTACACTTTGACGGTGCCTCAACCACACAAGGAGGTAGTGCAGCTGCTGTCATTATGTTTCCCTATGAGGAAATGCATCCTTTTGCTTATCACTTTATGTTTCCCTGCACAAACAACGTGGAAAAATACAAGGGGTTACTTAGAGGCCTCTCAGCTACCTAGAAACTATGCATACAGCACCTGGCGATTCACGGAGATTCAAAACTAGTTGTGAATCAAATCACCTAGGTCTATGCCTAAAAATCCACACACCTGCAACCCTATTATGACCTAGCAAAATTCCTACCTAAACATTTTGCAACTATGGATGTGCTACACATGCGACTCAATGAGAACATCATAGCAGACGGCTTAGCCACCCTAGCATTAAACATTCCACCACACTTGTTTGCAAGATTTCCGACCTTGATTATTGAGTGCACTGAGCCTATCACTCAGGTGGTACATGTAGCCTCTATCACTATTGTGGATACCCAAGAGTGGTACGCCAACATTAAAGCCTACCTACAACAAGGTGAACCCCCGAGTGGATTGACATCTACCTAGAGTGATGCAATCCGTAAGTGTTCTTGGCAATATGTGCTTATGGGAGATAATACCCTATGCAAGCACTCCTATGATAGGATATTGCTGGCATGCGTGAATGAGGGGGAAGTATAGAAGTTTGTCAACAAAGTACACGAAGGACTATGTGGTGGACAACTAGCACCTAGGGCTATGACTACAAAAATTAGATATCTAGGGTACTATTGGCCCCACATTGAGTGTGATTGCTTGGAAAAAGTCAAGACATGTGATACATGCCAGAGATATGCAAATCTCATACACGTTTCACCTACAGAACTACACCTGATACAGATCACGTGGCCTTTCCAACGATGGGAACTAGACCTCATAGGACCTATCACACCTAAGTCTTCCATAGGGCATAGCTTCCTCATCACAGCGACCAAGTATTTTACCAAGTGGGTGGAAGCTATTACTCTAAGGAAAACTACATCTCATCAGATTTGCCACTTCATCTTGGGTAACATCATGATAAGGTTTGGGCTTCCAATAACTATTGTGATTGACAATGAGCCACAATTCAGTAGTGTAGAAACTCGAACCTTCTGTAGAAATCTTGGCATTAGGCAGTCATTCTCCTCGCCATACTACCCATAGGAGAACAGATAGGAAAAGGCTAAAAATAAGTCCATCATCAACTTGCTAAAGAAAATGCTCAACAATAGCAAGAGGCGATGGCATGAGCAAATCCTTTATGTGTTGTGGGCTTACAAGACGACATGCAAGACTATAATAGGTAAGATACCTTTTAGTCTTATGTATGGATTTGAAACAGTGTTACCTCTTGAGTTGCAAGTATCATAACTCTGGATGATCCTATCTAATGTTGCGAGTGAAGCCCAGAATGACGAGTCATGGATCATCGATCTTGACTCAATAGAGGAGGACCATGTGCAAACACTAGGTCACATAGAGCATTATAAAAATAAGAAAAGGTAAAAACACCATGAAAATCCACATCAATGGCCAATAAAAAAGGGATACCTTATCCCTAAGGCTTTTCATGAGCATATGAACAAATTCTTAGCCAACTAGGAAGGTCCATACAGGGTTACAAAAGCGTTTGGGAATGGAGCCTTCAAGCTCGTAGACATGGACAATAAGGAGTTTGCAAACCTAGTGAATCATTGGTACCTCAAGCCATACTACATCAAGATGCATGGAGTAGATAAGAAAATTTCCACTATGACATAAAACTGGCAAAGGTGAGCAAACTTCCTCTACAACGTTAAACTGGCATAGCTTCATCCATGTCTGCTATGACGTTAAACTAGCAAAGCATGTCCGCTATGACATTAAACTGGTAGAGCTTGTCCACTACAACATAAAACTAGCACAAATAGTCCTCTATGACTATAAAATAGCACATATGGTCTCCTAGGACCCTAAACTAGTTCATCCACCATCTGCTATGATGAAAAACTAGCACAACGGTCTACTAGGACCTTAAACTAGCATAACATTGGTTTGCTGGGACCTTAAACTAGCACGAGGAACATCTGCTATGATGTTAAACTGGTTAAAATAGCACGAGGAACATCTGCTATGATGTTAAACTGGCACATAGTGGTCTTCTAGGACCTTAAAATAGCATAGCATGGTATACTAGGACCTTAAACTAGGTTCATAGCACGTCCCTAGCATGCATCTACACTAGTACACATCAAGTGAGCATTCACAGTGCCAACATGGGATGGGGCATGGTAGTTCCCAAATGAAGTTCATGATGCAATGAAAACATGATCTAGAACATATGCAATGCCACTAATCTTGGCAGATTGTTGATTCTCTGGAGATGTCATATGACAGATGACTGGCCCTTCAGACCAACCGTCACCATGGCCCATTACTCTAACTATAGTTCCTTGGTCAGTGCTTACTGCTAGAGTTCTAGAAATATTTTCCCCCAACCATAATATTGTTACTCTCTAGCCCCCTGCCAATGCCTAAGCTCAAATGATGTTTAGCTGTGGGATAGCCAATCCCACAGCTGAACTAAAAATGCATGCCTTCGGCAGGGATTCCTAAGCATTTGCATTCATAGCACCTCCTAGCATCTTCAGTGCCAACCTCTCCACACCGATGCCAGTAAAGCCACTCCTAGACTTCCTAGTTTGGACATTGCACACCAGCAAAAGATGTCCAGAGCTTCAACAACATCTACAGCGAGCAGGAAATTTGCCTTTTTTTGCATCATGGTTGTTTCTCTTGGTTTTCTTTCTATTGTGTTTGCAGGATGCATCCCAGGGGGATGTCATTCAAAGATGCACTTCACCATGGAAGCAGAACACTACATTGCTCCAAGGTGTTTTTCTTGATTAGCTTGGCTACTTTGAAATGCATATCCTTTTCCTCTCCTTCATCTTCCTTATCTTATAGCGTACACTCATGATCTGCTTTCTCTCTTCTCTTACAAGCTTTTCCCAACATCTGTCAAGCTCTCCCGTCTACTCAACTGCAAGGTCCATGATGCACGTAACAAAGCTCACTGCATGGAAAACACCTGTAGGTAGGCTAAAGCCCCCATGTGTATGTAAGACAACTCATCCTTGGAAAGAAACACTGGTCTTGCAATAATGAGGTTATTTGAAAATGTAAAAAGGGCAAAAAAACAAAGGCAAAAGCATAAGAGAGTAAAAGCTCATGCGCAAAAAAAAGTGTGCCTAAAAAAATGGCACATAAGCTATTTTGCATACCATCTCTCTCTAAGCATTTCAATGAGAGGTCAAAGGTCAGTAAAAGAAAAGATGACCATGCAAACAACTCTCTCATGAGCACTCCAACGAGGGATTTTGCTAAGTCTCATCTTTACCCCTTTTCTTGAACCTCCTCCCTCCTTACTTAACCCTTCCCTTTTCCTAGGTAACCAATGTAGTGTTCAGGATGTGCAAAATAGTTCGGCAAGTTTTCTAGTCAAAAATTTTGCTATGCTACACTATGTCGCATATCAGGCTTTAGAAGATGGTTGTAGAATGAAGTGCTATGCTATGCTACATTTCATAGTGTAGCATAACATAGCAAAGGTCAGACAATCAATTCTTTCGCCAAACACCAAGTCCTTCAACAATGGCTCCTTCCATCAAAAAGTGGCAAATTTGGCAAAAATCAAGCCATTTTGGCTACTACGCTATGCTATGCTATGTAGTGTAGAACAACATAGCAACCCTATAGAAATGACAAAGGACATCTTAAAGTGCAGGATCAACAAGTTTGCAAGTTTCGCATTGCAAAGAGCAAAAGTTGTGGATTGTCAACATTTTCACGATTAAGATCAGTTGCTATGCTATGCTATGCTATGTAGCATAGCACAGTGTAGAAACTACACAAAATCAATTAGAGCACTTCAAAGGCTTCCAGCACATGCAACAGATCCCAATGCAAGTTTCTACCATGAATTGGTGGGTACTCTACGCTAGACTGCATAGTGTAGCATAGCATAGAAAGATGCTATGCTACACCAACATGCTATGCTCCAAAATGTAGCATGGCGTAGCAAACAACTACACTACATTGGTGCACCTCCTTGCACAACAAGCTGCTACATTACACCCACATGCTATGCTACAAAGTGTGGCACAAAATAGCAGGTAGCTATTCTCCATCAATACACTTCAACTATTTGCATCTTTGGCACACATCTCCAAGTTCTGATAGTGTAATTATAGCATGGCAGGCCCATCAATTAGCTTTGTAGTTCCATGTAAGATGGAAATGTCAACATGGGTCCAGGACACGTGGTGTTAAAATCACATCTTTTGCATCCTCTTGAACCTATGAGCAATGCTCAAAGGGGTTGGAAGGCAAGTTGGTTGGTGAGCAAAGAAATCGTCTGGCAAGTTTGCAAAAATTTGAGCAAACAACTTAGCACTTTTGCAAGTTGGGAAACTGGCAATCTTGAGCATTGTAAACAATTTTCCTATTTGGAATTCTGTTTGCACTTTCCCATTACCCTTATAGCATTTCACACTATTAACCACTAAATCCACATTCAAGCATGCAGTCAGCTTGCTTTGAACATTTTGGTTACTTTTGAGACCTCTGTGCTTCCCAGTGTCGTGAAACCAATTGTATCGACTTTGATAGAGTAAAGCCGTAGCTTTGAAAGTGGTGCATTTTCTTAATTGCATTTTGCTTTTCTTTTTCTTCTTGTCTTTTCATTTTACATCGTTTTCCACTTTTCCACATTAAAAAGTTATTATTTTACATTATAAGTATTACTTTTGAATCACCCATTTGAAAAAGGTTATAGTAACATTGACTAAGTCCCTCTCTAATTGACCAGACTATTCAAGGCATATTGTTTCTATTTTTATCCAACATGGCCCTTGCGTGGATCTAGGGTTAAAACTATCATGACCAATGACCTCTTGGTGTTTTCCAGCCATCAACATTTTCGGTCTCTACAAACATTATATAAATTAAAAGGCCATTAGATACAAAGGCTAATTGGGTTGGTGGCAAAAGAATAAGGAGAGCTATGTAAATGAGAGAATGTAGAGAAAAATAACTGAGACCCAAATCTTTTAAAGAAAAGGGTCTCTATCTATGATGAGGAAAAAGAGTCAACTCTTAATGAGGTGATTTCAGAACAAACCTTGCCACTACAACAATCTCTTGATGAACTCCAAGTAAGGCTAGGTAGGATGTCAAAGTGGATAAATGAAAAAGTTACAACTTTTGTAAGAACTATAAAGGAGAAGGTAATAGAAAATTAATTAGGCAAGCATAATAAATGAAGGAAGAAGAACCAAGAAACAACTAGGAACACTTATCAGCAAATAGGAAAAATGGTTGTAGAACAAGAGGCTATAGACTCAACCATAGTTGAAGATGACGGATATGACATCTACCTATATGACCATCCAAAGGGCTATTTCCCAATCATGTTACATCTACATGAGTATTGGGCTTTTGCATTAAATCCCAAATTCATAAAAAAGCACATGCCCAAGAAATTTCTTTTTCCACATAGTAATTATAGACAGTACCACAACTAATTGTACTATCCTAGGGAAAATTATTACTGAGCTCAACATCGTAATCAATTATAGTGGAAAAATCCACAATCTTGGAGGAAGCCATCACCAAGCCATCCCTCCCATTACCACCAGCCAAAACCATATAAATATTATGTTCAAAAACCTATTTCTCCAACTAGTTCTACATTCTCTACTTCAAATTGCTATTATCACTCTCCTAAATACCATCATATCATGAGATCTTTTGAATGATCACTAGATCACACCTCTCAACCTTCATCATATCCTTAATATTCTCATACTTCCCTTCACAATATGTCACCATCAGCAACACAGGAAGATTCAACACCACAACATCAACGAGAAAATGCCACTTGTGCTATGAACATACATAGAAATGATAATGCTAGTAGATCTCCACAACAATCTTGGAAAAACCCTTTCTTTAGGATGGTTTCCATGAGTAAGCACAACACTTGTGGACCTACTAACTCATCTAAACTAGCACAATGTCAATCAAGTACAACACCCTTCTTTTTACAACCAATGTCCTCTAATCCTATGTAATGGCCAACATCCATCGTTACTCCAACACCTAACAGAAATGATAAATCTAGAATTTTGGAGAGAAAAACGAAAAACCCATGCATCACTAATAGTAAAGGATGCATTTGTGGACTAGAAATTCAAAATATTAATGCAACCCATAATAAATCTAAGGAACACGTATGTGAGCAAAAACTAGCCTACATAGTAGCCACTAAACTAGAAGTCACCTTGTGGCTTGAAAATGAAAATATAAAGTTGTTTCGAAGATGCATAGAGGCAACTCATCTACTTATTAATTCTAGACATAAGAAAATGGACCAAAAAGAGGACTTATCCATAGATACCTTACACTTTGATTATATAGTAGAAGAGGCTATTAAACATGGATACCCAAGAATTAAAATAGAAAATCAAGAAGTAAACACATCTAGATACCAAAAAATTAGAAATACCTTTAATTCCATATGAACATATGTATCCAAATGATCCAAATGAGACTATCTCCAATGTTAGATGTGCTACCACACAATTAATTAAATTAGTAATAATGATAGATGGAACAATAATGATGTATAGCTAGGGAATTGTGTAATCCATTTCTATAATGTGCAAGCATAAGATTAGTTGTGGGGGAGATGCTCCATTGTAGTTCAAGAAATAATAAGTGTTTTTGACCTTTTTATTTTTACAATTCTTTATCATTTTCCTATTTCTTCCAAAAAATTTTAATTCCTAATATGTTTCACATTTCTTAATATTTTTCTTGTCTTTATATTTTTCTCTTTTCTTGAGTCATTTTATTGATGTTTTATGAATGTATTTTATGTTTTTATTACCAAGTCATGATTAAAAATTCAATGCTATGTGTTGGGTCTTTTTTCTATGCTATCAAGATGATTGGGTAAGTAATTGTGTAAAGCAATGAGACCACCTCATCCATCCCTCCAATTCTTTGAATAAAAGGTCTTCTCATGGAAACAATTTGGTTCTACTTTCATGAAACTAACATTAATAAATGATCATTGTACCTTGAAGAAAGAGGAAATGGTAAGAGTGTGACCTCAAGGGGATTTTTTGGGTTTTTATCTTTTCTTCATTCATTCACTCCTCCATCAATCAATAAAAAGGAAGCTTTATCTTTGCATGGTGTGGTTTCCATTTCAAAAAATAAAAAATAAAAATAAAGAAAAAAAATATAAAAAAAGAGAAAGGAAAAAATGGGAAAAATAAAAAACAATAATAAAAATTCAAAGCATACCCATTTAACACAATAATGGGCTACCAATACTAGTTATGGGGCTGGAAAGACATGTTATCCATGCTTGAAGGCACCCCTCTAACTAAGGCCATTCCTTTCTTCTCCTTTTTCTCTTTTTGGAGTGATGATTATTCTTTAAGGTTGTTTTGGACTCATGGCGGTCAATAGGAGGGAACAAATTAATGCAAGGTTACTGTTCATGGTATGGATTTGGTCTGAACTTGGATGGATAGGTATGCTGATCATTTTAATCACATTTATCACAAGAACCTATTGTCAACATGGACAAGTACCTTACACCCTAATCTTTACAATTCCATCTCATTCCATTATTCACCTCACTACTACATACAATTATGAGCCTTTTGGTTTTGTGTAGTATAGTACAACATCCCAACCATGATAGTTGTGTGTTGTTTGGAATGAAGACATGGTCAACATTTAACTTCTTGGGTGCCTATAGATATCTATAGTAGTGGTTATGCAAGGGCATTATGGTAGGAGCCTGCTTTGGGGAGGATCCACTTACATAACTTTTTTTAATCATGGCTTTGAACTAACCTTCACATCTTCTAAAATATCAATGATAGTTTCTTTAAATTTATGCATAATTTTGGGACTACTCATCACTTTCAATTGTTTTTTTACTTTTTCCTACTTTTCTACTAAAATATCCTTCAAGTTCAATATTTGTTGGTCATCTTCTGAATTAGACCTTTGGTTTCAATTGTTCAAAAAATTGTGTGTTTCCAAAGTTGTGCTTATTAGTCAAAAGGGCTAGGGATGTCTACTTTGAAATTTTGAAATTTTTCTAACATCCTCTTTTTGAACATCATGGTAAATAATAGTAATTGATCAACATAATGTGAACAACTTCATGATTTTAGTTACCTCATAGCCTCATGCATAGTATGTTGTCATCACTTATGCTTAAATAAAAACTAAGGGATCTAAAAAGGGTTACTTATTAAGAAACATTTATCAAAACTAATGTTGATCCATTGGTGACTATAGGTGATGCTAAAAGAAATGCCTAAGGAAGATGGTCTTTTGCTAGGCATGGAAACAAAGCCAAGAGAGGGACAACGACAGATATGACCATGGACAAATCATAGCACACACAAGATAGTAGCTCAACCATCACATATTTACTAGACCTATGGGACGATGAGAAGAAATTTTAGTCCATCCTTCAAGAATGTTGCACATAACTAGAGAAGCATTGACATAACAATCTAGGTTTAAAGCCTGCCACTGCTAGTGGCAACAAGAAGAATCAGCTTTAGTATATTTGTCAAAGTCTATCTAGTGTTTTTGTTACTTTGAAATTTGGTATGCATCCACTTGAATAAAATTTTGTAATGCAGCACTCAAAGCGAGTCAATAGTTAGCATTAGTTAATAAGTTCATACCTTCCCAATTTTTTAAACAAAGGTTGATCCTATCCTATTAACTCAAGGATAATTTTTTACTTAGTAATGGGGGTATGATGAATCATTAGTTGGCTAGGTTATCTCATAAAAAGTCAAATTTTTTGTTGGATTTGCTATCCTAGCCCTAATATCAAGGCTCTAACAACAAGGCTTCAATGTCAAGGCTTTGACAATAAGGCTCTAATGTCAAGGCTTTAATGTTAAGGCTTCAACAACAAGGATACATTGACGAGGCCTCATCAATGTGGTTAGGTGCATTGATAAGGCCCCATCGATGCATCATTTCATGCATCAATGAGGCCCTATTGATGAATCCTAGCTATAAAATTTATAAATACACACTCTCAGCCATGTTTATACAATTCTTTTGTTAATATAGTAGCCAAAATCTTGTAGTTTCATTCTGTAATCTTAGAGAATAGTCAGTGAGTGCTTACAGTGTGGATCTAAGTTACTTGTATGACATCTTATTCGAGTGGCAATGTACCTGGACTCATTTCATTAATGGCAATAAGATCGAGATTGATTCTTATTCATTGTAGCATTTTAACTTGACTAAATTTACTTTCAATATAATTTATTTTACATGTACTTAGTTAATATTTATGTTTCCATGCATGTTAATGAGTTGGTGGAATGAGTGTGAGCAGTTTCAAGTGTAAACACATATTCTCTTGGTAGTCCTAGTAGTGTTATTGCTTGGTAATCCTAGTAGTGGATACATGGGTTCAGAATGTGTATGGTAAGCTAGGAATGAACACTCATCACCTGTAGACTAGTTTAGACATTACTTTCCATTGTTAATTAGTCTAAATAATTGATTTCTTTATGATCTTTAGATGTAGCATAAGGTCAAAACAATAATAAGAATCATATGTCTTTCTTCAGACTAAACCATACATGATAAAGCTTCCACTAGTCCAAGTGGGAAGAAAACGAACTGTGATCAAAGAAAAATGATCTAGATGCCACAACTAGTCCCATCCATAGAATTTAACTTGATCCTGTGTGAGTGCTTGTAATTTGTATGGTTGGATGTAGAGGGTACCTTTCCACTCACCATAAGGTATGTGTCGATGGCCTCATTCATTGGTATGTACCTGATGTTGATCAATTGAACATTCTCCAAGATGCTTATGAGGGTTCTTATAAGGGCCACTATGGTGGGAGACACATAGTCATTAAGATCTTGATGGAAAGGTATTATTAGCAAACCAAATTCAAGGATGCCTAGCAATTTGTCTACTCATGTGAATGCTATCAGCAATAGGATGGGATGACCACTCAAATGGAGGGACCTTAATAGTGGATTCAAACTCTAGAATCCTACGACATTTGGGGCATCAACTTCATGGGTTCCATCACACCCATGTCAAATGAAAAGGCATATATAATCATCACCATTGATTACTACACAAAATGGGCAAAAGCAATAGCTATCATCAAATGCACATATCCACTGCTACATCACTTGTACAACAAAATGTTGTGAATAGGTTAAGGATCCCACGTGCACTAATTCCTAAAAATGGAACCCATTTTATAAGAACTACCTTTTAGAAGCTTATTCAATGCTTGGGGTTTGAACATAAACTAAAAGCACCCTACCATCCCCAAGCCAATGGCTAAGTAGAAGTTACCAATAGGGAGATCACAAAGATCCTAATGAGAAATATTAGCAAATATAGAAGAGACTAGAACAAAAAACTCAATGATTTCCATTTAGCATATTACTCAACATGGAAACTTGCTATAGGCTACTCTCCTTATTATCTCTTGTATAGAAAATTACCAACAGTTCCTATTCAATCCAAACTCTATATACTTTCAATAGCCTATGACTTGGAACTTGACTTGAGCCTAGCAGAAGAAGAGAGATTGATCAACTTGAATGTGCGAAATGAAAAATGATTAGTAGCCCTATCCTAGAATGAAGTGTACAAAGCATTTAACATAAAGCACCATGACCTTAGAATAAGAAAAGTAAAATTTCAATTGACAGATACGGTTCTCTACTAGAACCCCACACACATACCTCAACAAACAAAGTTTCAAACATTGTTAGAGGAACCTTACATTAACTAGGCAAATTTTCTTTTTAGAGCCATGTTGATCTACAAACATGAGAATCGAAAAAAAAAGTAGCTAGTCAACACACAAGTAAAGCCTTTCCATGAACCTATGCAAGCTAGTGGGAGAAACACCTCATCAGATGAACAACCATGGTTAATTTTTTATATCTCCTCCTTTCAACTTAGTTATGGAGGAGTGGCCCTCCATGTTAACCATTATAAATGGATCCTCAATTTTTTATCTTTATATTTTACAAATTTTTATGTTACACTTTGTTTTTCTTACATATTTTTGTTTTATATCTTCTTTACTTTACACCTTTTTTTTTTACTTTATTAGTTTTTTCAATTTTTGTTTTACAACATCATTAGTACATTTATCTTTCTTAAAATTTTTTCCAATTTCTTGTATATTTTTAATTATTTTTGTATGACTTCTTTATTATTTGTTGCTAATAAAGTACCATATTACCAACAGGACACAGTGATGTTGTTGCTAGTTACTAATGGTAGTTTGTACTTAATGTTTTGATTCCTAATGTCTAGTTTTTATTTTTGAATTTTGTTGGCTGATAACTCAGATGTCATTTATTTTTCATGGAACAGGTAGTGAGTCCACATCATCCACTCATTCATAAACTCTATGGTTTTCCTAGTTTTGAAAATATGAAGTCCCTTTTTCATTAATAATAAAACATTAATAAATTGGTAATGTTGGTAGTTTTAAAGATTGGGAAAGATTCAAATGTTTGAAAGGATGTGACTTTAAGGAGATTTTCTACTCTTTGTGCCTCTCTACTTGCTTGAGTGCATGTGTTTTTGTGGACTTATTACCATTCCATGTCAACCAATATTAGGAAGTTAAATAAGTCTTTGCATGGTATGGTTCCCATCAAAAAAAAGAAGAAAAAGAAAACAAATAAAAATAAAAATAAGAAAAACATTATGTAAATTCAAAGCATACTTCTTAGACAAAATAAATGGGCTACAAGCACTAGTTATGGGACTAGAAAGACATGCACCCATGCTTGAAGGTCCCCTTTAACTAAGGCCCTTTCTCACTTTTTACTTCTCTTTCCTTCTATAATAAGGAATGGTGGTTGTCCAAGAAAGCATTCTTGTGTCTTGAAGGGGTGGACTTGTCCTACAGTGGTGATGCGAAGTCACTAAAAGTGGTTGGTTTTGGTCTAAACTAAGGTTGGACTTTATCAAGCTAGCTAACCACAAATTTCACGAGGGACTTCATGTGACCATGATTGAAACTTCCATTCCATTATTCATTTCATCCATCAATGTTCTCCATAACTCACCTCATGACCAGTTGTTCATGTTTTTCCTGATGTGTTAGTTAAACATGCTAAAATTCTTGAATAGATTCTTTTGGTTTGGTACTTAACTTTTCATAACCATTACTTAACTATGATGTCCATGAACTTCTTTGTTCAAATTATATAGGGGAAAATGGCATGTTTTGTTATGGGAAGGACCCACTTGCATATCTTGTGGTTTGGTTATTTAAGTTCGTTACCCTTAGACATTGATGCAATTACAATCTTTCATGTGCACAATTGTGCATCCAATTGTGTGCTCCTTAAGGCATTCTTGCTCATGAAATCTCTTTCTCCAATTATTTCTCAATTTTCTAAACTTCAACACCCTCTTCTAATGTTTTCATCATGTCCTTACCATTTTAGGCTTCCATTTTACCTCAATTTCATTCTAAAACTCTTTATATTTCTCAAATTTTAACAAAGTTAATAGTGGTCAGTAGCTGCATCAACTTGGCCCCATCGACTAGGCCTAGTCAACGTAGCCCAAAAATTCTATATATACCACACAACACTTGGAAATGTTTTTTCATTTTAATTCAAATGGGAGGGGAGTTTTTACAATTTTTGAGATCCCATATCGTTTACACCATTTATCCAAATCACTCCATTCTTTAACCCTATAGCTACTAGAGGTAAGCTCTTAGTTGTGGGGACCACAAACCTTAAGGTTTCTGATGAAAAGTTTTTCAAATTTTTCTAACTTTTCCAAAGGATTAATAAATAAGATAATATTAAATCATAAATTTTTGAGAATTTAACCCTTTTCCAACAAACTATGGTAATTTAAAATTTATTATTAATATTAAAAGAATAATAAAATAATATTAAAATAACCAAATCAATCATGATCACAACTTAGCCAAGTGTAACTACCCCAAGAGATAATGTATTCCTAATGTTTTAAAGTTACACGGTAAGTGCTAATCCATGGTCATGTTATGATTACAAATGAGACATATACAAAAATGCTTGTAGGAAGGAGGACCATCACAACCAAAGGAGAAACAACTATGAACTAGAAGGTGCAAGAAGAACAAGCTTAGGAGTAGGTAGTAGAAACTCATGCAATGAGACCTCTTTGGGGGAGCCCCAAGTGGAATCTATCTGATAGATTCCAAAAGAAGAGCCTACTACAGAACAATCCTAAAGGGGAGAGGCACTAAGGCCTATACCAAGACTTGAGGTTAAATCAACACAAGCCTGCCTAGACATGATCAAGCCTCACAACTTCCAATGCTTAGTTCTCCAAGAATTGAACTTGGAACCATTCTTGAAAAATTCTCAACTAGAAGTTACGACACAACTTCAAAGGTCTCCCATGTGGTCAATCATCACTACTAGTGGGTAGTGGTACATGGGAGGGACATATCTCTTCTAGAATAGCAGAAAGGTAAGATCCACTATGCAAATATAGGACATTTAGGTATCTTACTCTATAGAAGTGATTGCATAGGCACTTGGTTTGCTTGATTGTGACACCCATTTGGTAGAAATCTCAATGTAAGTAGACCTTGACACCAAAAGGGAGTAGACTCAGTGGTGTTATGGGGTTGACCATAAGGCGTTTTTTGTGTTAACACTAGTGGAATAGATATACTTCAAGATAGTGAGCTATCACCTCAATTTGTAGGTAAGGCCTAGCAAGATGACAACCTTCTTTGCTTGTGCCTATGCTACTCTAAGCATGAAATTTTCCATTAACCTTCTATACCTAATCTATTTGGAATAGAGAAGCATTTCAAAGAAAATGAACATGGAAAGAAAATCCTATCATTTCTATGTCTGATCAAAAAGCTATGCAAGAAGGTAGGGATAGTTTGTTATGCCAATGACACAATCTGGAATAATCCCATCACCTCTTAGTATAAGATGATGAAGGATTAGATCCTTGTTGTACTGAAAGAAGAGGAATAGCAACCACTACCTCCATCACCTACTCAAAAAACAATGCCAAAGGCCCATGTAACCATTGAATGACTAAAACAAATCTAAGAGAAACTCTTGTGTGAGAAGGAGCAACAAGTAAGAACCAATGGTAGAGATCCATCTATGTAACAACTTTCAATGAGTCACCTAAATGAAGTGGCTTAAACAATAAGCTAGATGATGAGAGGTGGACCAATATTTTTAGCCCAAATAATGTTTCTACCCATGAGGTTGAATCCTAGTGCCCAAGAGATGATGGTGTCTCTCTGACAAATAATATCAATTCCCAAAAATCCTTGCAATTATTGCTACTTTTTTGGTATTCTTGGAGGAGGATGAACGAGCAACTATATTGGTGATGCAACACCAAGGAAAGGAGATAGTAGTAGAAGTGGTTATTGATAGAATAGATAAAGCATTAAATGCATCTACTATGTTAGTACTAGATGTTTCTACACTCAAAGATGTGCATAAGCCCATAGGAACTATTAGTAGAAGATTGACTATAGCCTAGCATGAAGAATTTCTAGACCGATTAGTGGAAACCTAGTTGGAGCTACTTGTAGTAAAGGGAAAGTTCATAATTCTTGAAGGGAAACTCAAAATAACTCAAGCACAAAACCAATGGTTGGCCATAGAGGTTTTTGAACTAAGGGCTAGTTTTGTTAATCCTACACTCCTCAACCCTGTATTAACAAGAGATGAAGCTTTTCAATAGCTTTAGGAAAAACTCAAATAGGTTGAGATGGGGATGATGATAGCCATCTTTGACTAGTTCATGGCCCCAGCCAAAACATATTTAGTTCAAAAGGACTTGGTCTAGATGCATCAAGAGAATGAGATGGTGACTATAGAAAATCATTGCTTGTAGAATGTTGATGTGTAGAAACAAATTCAAGAATTTATCCATCAATAGTAGGAGTAGCTAGCTAGGGTGAACACTGAGCTTAGGATATTGGTAGTAGAGAATTGAAATCTCTGCATGAACAAAGTGCATGCCTTACACTAGACTTCTACAATTGATGTTACTACTTGGAATAACTAGGCTTTCAAATTTGAGAGAGTTAAAGATCATTACAGAGATCAAATTGGCATATAGAAAGTAGTTAATGAAAAACTTATTGATATGAAAAAGGAAAAATTCAATGAGGCCCACTAAAAACTCTAGCAAGAAAGAGAGATGTAGAAACCTATCATTGATGAGATAGATGCCTACAATAAAGTAGTGATCTACATGAAGGAGTTGCAAATAGAAGAGATAACTAAATACATAAAGATTTCCAATCCTCGATATGCAAACCTAGTGATGTTAACTACCTAATGATCATGGTCAAAATTAGAAAAATAAATGACCATCTCATACCTTTTGTACAAGGTAGAGTTCAAGCACCACAAGGAGACCAAGCAAAAGCTTGAGATTATAAATATTAAACTCAAAGTTCTTAGAGCAAGATTTACCAATCAAAGATCAACTGTTGAGAATCTAGCTAGAAGGATGAATGACTACTAGAAATTGTAGAATACAATTAGGGTAGTTGAAATTGAATACAAACAATTTACTACCTAGTTTATCAATGTCAAGAAGCTATTCTTGATAATTCCTTATCATTGGAATGTGCCCATTTTGTCTCACATTGACAAAGCTATGTGGACCATGCATGATCTTAGGAGTAAGGATGAGAAGATGAAGGAATTGTTGGATGTTTTTCATCTTTCACCAAAAGTTGTAATAGCATCAGGATAACCACAACATCCTCAACCACCAGGAGCACCTGAATTAGAAGGTGCCTTAGAACCCCAAGAGCCTCCATTGCCTACGACTATTTAATCTTCCTTCTCATCTTCATGCCATTAGAGGAATTGTGTTATCAAGTTTTATCTTAGTGTATAATTTTGTGGTCCTAAATACTAGAAAAGCTTTTAATGATTATATATCTATACACTCGGGCACTTAGTCTTTGTTGTGTGTGTGTTGATGTTGTAGTATGTCTATCATTAGTCAATAATCCCATACCTTACCAATTTTGTAAAGAAGTCAATTAAGTTTTCATTTAGTCATGGGTGTATGATGAATCATGGATTGGGTATGTCGACTAGATCCTATTAATTAGGCCTCATCAACTAGGCCCCATCAATGCATGATTTGATGTGTTGACATGGCCTTGTTGACATAGTATTAGTTTTTTCCTCTAAATACATGCTCTCCTACCATGTTTAGGTAATAGGTCTTGTCATAGAGTAGTAGTGCTCTTGTAGTTTCTTTTCTCTAGAGTTAGAATATTTCTCAAGTGCCTATAGTAGGATTCATTGAGTGTATAGATCTTTATTTGAGCACTATTGTACCTGAGCATGATAGTGTGTGTGACAATAATGACAAGCTTTCTAATAAACCTTGTAGCCCTTTGGCTAAATTAAATGTTTTATTCATGCATCTAATGTTTTATGAAATTTTATTTAATGTTTTTATGTAATTAAGCTAAACTAAGCTAGCTAGGTTAAATATCAATTAAGTAAGCACATAAATACACCCACATTGAGCATGCACATGATGCTTGGTAATCCTAAAAATGCTTAACGTTTGGTAACCCAACAATGTTATATGTGTTTAGGATATGTATGAAAAGTGGGATCAAATACTTTTGTTAGGATTAGTTAGAGATTAATTAATTAGTTAGATTAAATTATCCATTAAATTACTTCATTTCTCTATTTTAAGCACTAGAAAAAAAACATAAAATAATAAAAATCATATGCCTCGATTATACTTAACCATACCTTTGTACAAGTGTAATTGGGAAGATAATGAATGACTGTTAGGGCAAGTTCACTTCCTAGAGGCTAGTGTACTAGAAGCTGAGGAGTCCATCAAATTCAATTGGATCATGCATGAATACTTAATGATTCCTATGGTTGAGCATAGGGTTATTCAAAACTCATCATTTGTTAGTCTATGGTTTTGAGGCAATGCTACTAGTTTAGCCATATATCTCATCTCTCGATGTTACTTTAGATTATTAGCTTTGAGATAAAGATAATAATAGCATATGATGCATTAAGTAGTATCTTATTGAGAATCAACATCAAATTTTTCTACATTAATTACAAAATTATTAATAATATATTTAGCATCATTATTTTAGATGTTAGAATTTGAGAAATTCATGAAGGTGTCTTGGTTCTTTCTCATTTTTTACATTCTAAAGATACAAAGATTTTTCCTAATTGGAAGGGTCCTTTCCTGGTAGTTTAATCTCTCGAAAATGGTGCATTCATTTTCTTTGATATGAAATAATACCAATTTTTATATCATATCAATAGGACATTCTTGAAATGCTACTACTTGTAGCTTTATCTTGTTATCATAACATTAAACCTACTTGCTATATATGACCAAACATATGCTTATTTATTAGTACTTTTTTTCATTTATTAGCTCATCCCCACTTCTATTTCATATTTTTTTGTATCTATTTGGCTATTTTTATCATGTATTCCTATGCTTTTATCTCTTTCTACTCTACTCAGATTAGCATAAATAGCAAGGTGTTTGAGTGACTAACATCTCATTACTTCATGTGAGGGTGCGACTAAGTGTATTATTAAGTGTGATAAGGAGGGGTTATTATTATAAAATTAGATATGACAACCATTTTAGTTATATAGTGTGTGCAACATTTAGTCATCCACCACTTCTATGGCATAATACTATCCTCATGGTATGCGTATGGATGATATTCTTTTTTTCTACCCTTTCATTTTTGCTTTCTAATTTTAAATACTCTACTCTCTACTCTTCTAAATTATTTTTTCTTATTCCTCTCATTCCTTCCTCTCATTTGTTCTCATTACTCTCTATATTGAACACCTTGATAAGGCTAAAATCATGTCTCTACTTTAATGTAGTAAGAAAGTGTTGAGTGTAGAGTGATATGTGATGTGTGAATATTAATGTTATTAAGGTAAGGAAGAGGTATTCTTTGGGAATCTAGCCACACCCGACTTTTTATGATATAGCACTTCACTATAGGTGTATTGAGGGAGGTTTTTGTTATATTTGGAATGTACCATTATTTTTGAATTTTTTCAAATTATTAAATTGTTGATTAATGAGTAATGAAACACCACCAAATTTGGACTTCGACATCCTAGGCACAAAATTTTCGAAGTGTTGAGACTAGCTCTCCACCACCCTAGAGCGTAGTTATCCTCATGCAGAGTGTAGTCAACACAAAGGCTAGTTTTGAAAACTTTTCTAAGTAATGAGACTATGCTCTTCACTACCCCTGAGTATAGTTAAGTGCAATCCACATGAAGGTGCAATTTCTACAAATTTTTCAAAGTGTCAAGACTATGCTCTCCATTAGCATAGAGCATAGTCAAGCATAGTTGACTAGAAGTTTCTACAGGTTTTGACAAGTGTTGGGACTATGCTCACACCTCGTCAGGAGTGTAGTTAGTCTCCAGTGAAGAGCGTAGTCAGCACATAGCCACTTTTTCTACAAACTGTTTTCTAATTATGGAACTATGCTCTCCCCTAGTCCAAAGTGTACTTAAGTGTAGCTACCTAGAATAGCTTCCAAAGGCCTTCACAATGTGGCATCAACATTCAACTCAGCTCCAATTCACCTCTAGTAAGCATAGTTAGCAAAATGCACCTTTTTTGTATCCCTTTTGCCCCAAAAATTATAACTATGATCAACCCCACAAAAGATAGTGGAGAGCATAGTCTCAAAGTGTAGTTTCCAAAGTTGCATTTTCTTAGGTACATTGCAATCCTCTGGGTGCATATACATACACTTGGTAATGTAATCATAGCCTCTTAGCATCATAGAGTTTAGCAAAGTACAGCAAAGCACAACACTACTAACCTTAGTGGAGAGCATAGTTGGATGATAGTGTAGCTCCAACCATTCCCTATGCCACATGGTAGTCACTCCAAATTTCATGCTATACCAAGCCCTATGAATACCCCATCCCTCAACATTTTTGAGGTTGGTAGGTTGGAAAATTTGAGCATTAGGCAAGATTGAAGATTGGAAAGTTGGAAAAAACTTGAGTTTATTGGAATTTTGGCATTTTGGACATACAGAAAACCAAAGGCACACTAGCGAACTAGAGAGAGGAAAAGTTGCATACCTCTATAGACCATCAAAACACACTACACAGTATAGTAGCCAACTCAACAAGAACTAACACCATGGTGGAGTGTCAGTCTTTGTATCCAGAAACTCTCGAGACTATGACTATGCTATCCACTACACCTTTGTACATTACCTACTTTCTCATTCCTATTGGAGTTAACTATGCTCAATCTAATTTGGGGTGGTGTTTCATTCTCTCTCTCTTTATTTATTTGCATTTTTAGCATTCTACTTGCATTTTCTACTACTTTAATGCATAGTTGTACTTGAGTGATGGTCCCTACATGTTGACATATTTTTTTCTTACTGAAACTCTTAACTACACTCACCCCTACTCACACCATTAACATAGCTCAAACCCTTAGCATCGTTTCACCTCAGCATCATAGCTAATCATGTTGGACCTTGGTTGTATGTAGTAAGTCCCTATTTGATTAACAAGACCATTTAGGGCACGTCATACCAACCTCCATCATGTCCTCATGTAGACTTAGTAATGAGATGCGATATCGCGTACACGATATCATGGTCTGCCACCAAATCTATAAATAAGAGGTGGCACTCCATTTATTTCAAATCATAGGCTAGAAGTAGGGAAACTTTGGTAGTTTGGTCACTCTAGAGATAGAATATTTTCCATGTACCCATAGTAGGAGTCCCCAAGTGAACAGATCTTTATTCAAGTAGCTTTGTACCTAAACACAAGTTGTGTACGACAATAAAGACGAGCTTTGTGGATAAACCTTGCAGTGCATGGAATAGGATTTTATTACATGTTATTTCTTACCTATTATTTATTACCTATAGTAGTGCAACATGAGTATGAATTGATTACGAGCATCGATGAATGTGTACGGTTAATCAAGGAATCGGCTGCTCATCGTGATTAGTCTCTCTCACCCTCAACTCCTAGAATGCATGATGAGTATAACTTGATTACAAGCATCTACAGATGTGTATGGCTAGTCAAGGAATTGGCTGCTCATCATGCTTAGGCTATTTAAGTGCCTCAGTATGACCACTTCGAGCACGTGCATTACGTGTGGTAATCCCAGTAATGATTAGTGTTTGGTAGCCATAGTTGCATAGTTCAGGGTGTGTACGGTAAGTGGGAATAGATGCTGATGCTAGTTAGTTTAGACTTAGTTCATTAGTTAGAGTTATCTAGTTTCTTAACCCTTCACCTCGATAGCATAGGAGAAAAAAGCATTAAAAACTATAAAAATCATATACCTTGGACTTACTTAACCATACACCGTGACAAACATAAGTAAGTCTAAGAAGACAATGAATAATTAACCCCAAGTGTTCCATGGGACTTGTAGGCCTTTAATCTATGGAGTTCAACTGGATCGTGTGTGCTACACTCGTTTCGTATAGTTGAGTGTAGGGATACCTCACCACTCATCATTGGCACCATTGTCGGGGACTAAGTGTTTGTGAGCTGAATAGAACATAAAGGATATCACTCACATCATTGGGAGCCTTAACGAACCTTTGGGTTAATTAATTAATAAGAATTTATAATGGTGAATTAGCACACCGATAAAAATGCCTTCTTCTCACAAATCTAACTCACCACCTAAGGACCATACATGAGATAGTCAACAATATAAAACACAACCAAAATCAACTAGTCCCTGAACAATATAAGATGACATATACTTATCTTGATGATTATATTCCCAACTTTACTTTTATTCTCCATTAAGATGAATAGATGCACTCGAGATATTTGCAAGGTAACATTGTGTTACCCCTAGATTGATCAGTCCCTAACATGCTCTTCCATGCCTTGGCATAGATTGGCATGCAAGAACTATTTATTGAATATGTTGTGGATGATTTTGACATGAGGGATTATTATCCCATAGATGCCCAACGTATGAGGGACTTAAGGTAGGATAGTCAACATACTTTTCCGAAGAGCAAAGCACCGCATGTCCTTAGCAAAATAGGAGATGTTCCCCCTCTTAACGAAAGTGAAGAGGTAGGATATCAGAACCTATGATCAACGATACATCACATTGGTTCTAATGCCCATGAACACCAGCTATTCATAGAAGGAACAACAACAAAAGATAAGTATGGGCACTTATATCGTCACCATGATCAGGGCCATAGTAGCTGAAGAGAAGGTAGGAAACATCACCACGACGATGGTTCTCCTTCTTCTTCCCCTTCTTCTCATCACTAACCCTCTCCTTCCACCTCAGGGCACAATCATGAAGAGCACAATGGAGAGGATAAAAGTAGGAAAAATGAAAGACCTCGATGAGAAAGTCGAGAGAGAGAACAAGGGCATGAACATAGGGAGAGTAGGGAACAACGAAGACATCATAGGCATCATGAAGGAGATGATCATGAAGAATCCCTACTCGCAACCTGAAGTATGCTTGACATAACGGAGGCTATTAGGATTCCCATAAGGCATTTAAAAGACAATCAAATCAGGCATTTAGACATGAATAATATCCCATGATTTGAACAGGGATACAACGCAGATCTTCAAAATCATTTATAGGCATTCCACAATGCCTACGCCTTGAAAAATGTAGAAAATGAGTGGAAAAAACTTAAGTTGTTTCCAAGGACACTTACTAAAGAAGCAGAGAGCTAGTACCAGTCCTTAGAACTGAAAACCATTAGGAGGTGGAGTACAATGCTAGAACTATTCAACAAAAAGTATCAAACGTATTCCAGAGTGTCTAATTTGCATAAGTAGATCCAAGGTTGGAAGCAAGGTATACATAAACCCTTGGATGCTGCCATGGCCCTCTATTACACATTGTTAGATCATTGCCTGGGCCATAGATATGCACAGTAGGATCAACTTCACCACATCGTGGATGGGCTAAGGCATGAAACTAGATGAACCCTTGGGACTTACGCCCAAGGGAGACTCTCACAACTTAGAGTCCATGAAGTTCATAGTTTTTTGGAACAAGTAGCAAAAGAAGAAGGTGAGCTATGAAAAAGGAAAAGTGTGGAAGAGTTCAACCATGATTCCTTTCTTCGAAATAAGGGAGTGAAATTTTGTGATGAAGAGGATGAGTCACCAATTGAAGAGTTGGTGAATAGGAAGACCTTACCACTTCAAAAGATCACAACAGAAATAGCGGCTAAGGTAGATGATGTATTGAGTTCCTTAGACTCTAAAATTAAAATTGTCTTAAAAATAGTAGAAGACTCTAAGGTAGAATAAATTAGTGACAAAGGTAAGAAAAAGTGGAGAGATTTAAGCCCTGCACTTAACAAGGGTAAGGGGAAAATCGCTAACTCCGATGTGGTTGTGGATTTAGACACAGATGATGACGATGGATGTAATATATATCACTATGACCATCCTAAGGGATGTTTCCCCATCATCTCACATCTATAGGAGTCTTGGGTGTATGCGCTTAACCCGAGACTTAATCAACAACAAACACCCCGAAGGTTACCTTATCCACAAGGTAACCCAAGGAAATTCCACCAACCACTAACATATTATCTAAGTGGAACTTCACCACAACCCATCGGATAGCATTAGCAATGGCAATACCCACAGTCATGGGGGATGCCATTTTTGAAACATCAGTACCCTTACCGGTAGCCTGACCCTTATGGATATTATGTGCAGCAGTCAATTTCTCCACAAGTGACTCTATGAGTCACACAACCCCCAACCGTCACTACCAAGTTTAGGAGTACTTCAGAAGGACTCCTTCTCCTCTGAGAGACACTCCATACCTACACCATCCTCCTAATCCATCCACATCTCTTCCACAAGTAGTAGTTCCCCTAGCACCTCCTCCTCCAACAATGCAAGGGAAACTTCCTCCTCAACCACAACAACGTCATGCTACGAGAGCTGTAAATATTCAACCCGCTACTGGTTCTGACAACTGTAAAAAGATAAGATCCTTCTTCAGAACCAAAAGCCTAGACAAACTCTTGCAACAACAAGGGGTTAAGCCCATGTGAATGCCTCCACCATCTAATAATTTGCAGCACCCTTCATTCCAATAGAGCTTAACACATATGGTTATGTTAACGCATATCGTAACCGACTGGATCAAGGTAGACCACCTTCCAAGGAAACTAATTGACCCTGGGAGTCCCTTAATCTATCTCCAAATCACCAAAAATAAACCACATAGGGATCTTCTTAACTCAGGTTCTGGAGTTAACTTAATTTCATGAGAAATGCATCACTCCTGGAACCTGCCACAACTTAAGAAGAGCAACATTCAACTAGAGCTGGCAGACTAGTCCATCACCATTCCCTTGGGATTAGTGGAGGACATTATTACCACTGTGTGTGGTTGGTCTTACCCAGCTAATTTTCTGGTGATTCAAGTTAACAACAACGAAGGGAACTTTTCAATTATAATGGGAAGGGCATGGCTAAGTACAGTAGATGCATGTCTTAGGATCCGCGATCTTTCCTTGAAAATCTCTAAGATAAAAATTTGTGGAAAGATCAAGAAGGGGAATGTTCCATGCATCACATATAGTGATTCATCATGTGATGACATGGAGGAAATACCTCCATGTAACAAGTGTGCCCTTAAAACCTTGAAACAAAGATGCCTGTATGTAGCAACCACACAACCAGTAGTAGACATCCCATGGTTGATAGCTACTAGAAGGAGCAGAAAAATATGCATCGAACGAACTGATGAAACCCATGCTCATAATGAAATCATATATACTTTGGAATATGAGCATCACCAACTTCCACCCCTTAATCTAAGATCATCAATTGCGAGAAGTTGGGCACTTCTTAGAAATTCAAATAGATGCTCATTATTTTGGATCTCTCCCTTACAAATTAGTCATGGGGGAGATTGCCACCTATGCTAATCATATGGGGCCCTCAGTTCTTTTAATTTTTTGTTTTACACATTTTTGTTTTACAAATTTCTTTAACATTTTGTGTGTGTGTGTGTGTGTGATCCACCCTGTAAGTTCTTCACCCAATAAGTGTTTGGAATGATGGTATGAACTATTTTTCATTGATTGTTAATGTTTAGTTTTTACCTTTAAGCCACAATGTTGATAGTAAGGTATGTTTCTTTTGATATGGAAGGCAATGAGTTCACTCCATCCACCAAGTTCTATGGTCTCTCTTGGCTTGGAAATGTACAATCTCTTTCAATTAAGCACTTTAATGAATTAGTAACTGGGCACTTCTCAAACTAAGGAAGGATTCAAGGTTCAAAAAGGGTGTGACTTCAAGGGAACTTGATGCTTTTGTGTTGGTTGTTCTCTTGGGTGCTTGGGTGCTTGGATGTTTTCTTTTTGAGTTTTCTTACCATTCCGATGTTACCCCAATTATTGGAAGTTGAGATAATAAAAATAAAAAGCCTTTGCATGGTGTGGTTCTCACGCATAAAAACTTAAAAAAAAAACTAAGTGAGAATTCAAAGCACACCCCTTAGACAAAATAAACTTGGTCTACAAGAACTAGTTATGGAACCAAAAGTGTTCCCTCTAACTAAGGCCCTTCTTGCTTTCCATTCTCTCCTTTTTTTCGTCGGATTGGTGGTGACTCTTGGGGAAGGCGTCCTTGTTATCCAAGTGGATTTTTTAATAGAATGAATTGATGCAAAGTCACTAGATGTGGTTGGTTTGATGCCAGAGTTGGAATGAGATTTGCCAAGTCACATTAATCATGAACCACACAAGGGACTGTACACCACCTTGTTCTTGGGATTGCATTCCATTCTCTTCTCTCCATCTTTCTCTCCATTGTTCATCTCATTGTTGGTTGTATAATTAGTATATATATTTTGGTTGACACATTATTTTCTTTTAGGTAAATTCTTGTGGTTAATACTTTAACTCTTGTTCCAATTGACATTCCCAAAGCCTACAGACTCTTTGAATGTGGGTTTGTCAGGGTATTAAGGGCATGAGCCTGCTTTGGGGAGGACCCACTAACATTTCTATTTGGTGCATTAGTTAAGTTATTTCCCTTAATATTTTACAATTAATTTTATTTTGTTCATTTTCATCTTGACATCCATCTCATTGATATTTTTAGTTGTCCCTTTTTATCTCTCTTTCTTATTGCTTTTCTTTCTCCATTCTAATGCTACCGGAGGTTCGCGATAAGTCATGGAGGTATGGGGCTTGATTTTTTCGATTTTCTCCTAGCCCCAAAATTTTTGATTTTCTTCCTAACCCCTACACCTTTGGTAGTCCTCATTAATATATCCCAAGATCCATATCAGCCATACCACAACCTAGCCAATGAACTTACACCAAAGCAAGGTATTAACTACATTGAAATTCATTTACCCTTGCTAATATAAGACTATGTTGTATGTGAAAATGGCGATCATACAACAACAGACCAGATCTGGAGCAAACACTTGGAATGAAGTAGCGCTAGAAGTAGCTATGCAAGGAGCAAGATTGATGGTGCACTTATGGATGGAAAACGGAAGGCACAATCTTGGCGTTGGCAGTAGTAACACTTGTTTCTCTCTCTTTCTTCTCAGCTGCCAACAAAGGCCTGATGTCATTGTAATAAGATGTTCACCCTTGTTGTCATGAACACCATTTTTGTCAAGTCATGTAATGATGATCCATTCACATGTCATCCCATTAGTTCCATTCCCCTCAATAATTCCATACCTTCCTGATATTATTGTAAGGAACTCGAGGATGACTTTTCATTCAATCATGGGGGTATGATGAGACACGATATTGCATGCACCATGATATCACATACGCAATATTGTGGTCATCCCCATGTGATATTGCGTACGTGATATCACGATCCATCATCAAATTTATAAATAAGAGGTGGCACTCCCCTTATTTCAAATCACAGGCTAGAAGTAGGGAAACTCTGGTAGTTTGATCACTCCAGAGATAGAATATTTTCCATGTGCCCGTAGTAGGAGTCCCCAAGTGAACGGATCTTTATCCAAGCAGCTTTGTACCTAAACACAAGTTGTGTATAGCAATAAAGACAAGCTTTGTGGATAAACCTTGCAGTGCATGGAATAGGATTTTATTACATGTTATTTCTTACTTATTATTTATTACCTGCAGTAGTGTAGCATGAGTATGACTTGATTACAAGTATTGACGAATGTGTACGGTTAATCAAGGAATTGGTTGCTCATCGCGATTAGTCTCTCTCACCCTCAACTTCTAGAATGCGGGATGAGTACGACTTGATTACGAGCATCTACAAATGTGTATAACTAGTCAAGGAATCGACTGCTCATCACGCTTAGGCTAGTTAAGTCCCTCAGTATGACCACTTCGAGCACGTGCGTTACGTGTGGTGATCCTAGTAACGATTAGCGTTTGGTAGCCACAGTTGCATAGTTTAGGGTGTGTATGATAAGTGGGAACAGATGTTGATGCTGGTTAGTTTAGACTTAGTTCATTAGTTAGAGTTAACTAGTTTTTGAACCCTTCACCTCGATAGCATAGGAGAAAAAAAATTAAAAACTATAAAAATCATATACCTTAGACATACTTAACCATACATCGTGACAAACACAAGTAAGTCTAGGAAGACAATGAATAATTAACCCCAAGTGTTCCATGGGGTGTGTAGGCATTTAGTCTGCGAAGTTTGACTAGATCGCATGTGCTACGTTCGTTTTGTATGGTTGAGTGTAGGGGTACCTCATCACTCATCACTTAGGGTTAGGACTATGTGCTTGTAAACCCCTTAGTGTTCTAGCCATCGATGTATTTGGGGATCATAGTTTTCAAATTCTAGATGGAGGACCCGAACCATTTTCCTCTTCAATCTTCATTACAATTGTCTTGCATGCTCTCTACATCACCGTTGCTACCTTTGATCTAGTGTAGACCACGATACCCTTGTGGACCTACTATGTGTGCAATAGTAGTTGGACCTTAGGCCAGTGCAGGCATCATCTACTAACTAGTTGGTGTAGACTAGACCCTATAGTTAATTCCTTCAGAACCCCATGTAGCAACAAAAATTCCCATAGTTAGCCAAATTCTATGTGCTCGGTAGAGAGCATAGTTAGCTCTTATCATAGAGATCAAAGTTATCTCTCAGTGTAGATAGCATAGTCACTAGAGTTAGCCATTTTTTATAATCACCAAGGTTAGCTATTTTCCACAACCAACAAAGTTATCCATTTTCTACAACTAGTAACCTTTGCAATCCCCTCTTACAAGTATGGCCACATGCCATCATATGTTTTTTTGCCATGTCACTCAGTGGCAAGGCACTAGACTAGTACCATGCATTACCCAAGGGCTCTATCTCCTCTTTGGAGGATCTTATAAGCTAGTTTGTGATGCTCTTCAAGTACAACTTGAAGCCTAAAACTATCCTAGACCAACTGATGCAAATCAAGTAGGGCCACCTAGAGCCTATACAAAAATTTATCCAATGCTAGAGTGCCTCATTAAATGAAATATGAGAGCTAATAGTCAAAACACACCTCCTAGCCATATTTAAAGATGTAGTTAATGACTTCATAAAGTCAAAGTGTTGGCAACCATTTGGGATGTGACTGCCAACAAGTGTCATCGAACAGGATTTAGGTGCTTGCTGGTCTCTAGCAACACGAAGGCCTAGATACCTCCAAATAGACTCAATAGTTAATGTGAGTACATGTGTATGCTGTTGTGGTGTGCGGTTGTGAAAAATAAAATGATTGCATTGTGTGTAAACTACAAATGACTTAAAGAGATTCAACCAACTTTGCCAAGTACTATGAATTTTTAAGAGTTCCTATTTTGTTTAATTGCCTAGTCTATGTGGTTCTTATAATACCTACTTGTAAAAAATAAAATTTTGTCAAAAAATTTGAGCACAACTCCGTGAATCTACTTCTAATTTTCCCCAGAGAAAGAGATAGTTCCACAAGAAAACTAGAAATAGAGCAAAATTCAATGGAAATAGATAGAAAAGAAAGCAGATTTGTGTTAAGACCTCAAATATTTAAACAAGGTAAAATGATACGAGTAAACACTTTGCAATAAAGCTATCCAAAATTCAATATCTACGAATTTTTCAAACTTCCAAGGCTCAAATAAGCAATTTCTTCAAGACAATCCTACTACGTTACCAAAAAATCACTCCATAAACTATCACATACGAGAATCTATTTTGGCTAGATAATGGATGTCAACAATTGCATTCAATAGAACCTTCAAAAGACTTGACAATTTCTGATTGAAATACCGTGGAGATTCACTTTAAAGATAAAAAGAAGCTATTCTAGTTCCATCAAAATACCAAAGATTTTTTGAACCCTCTTGACTATTGAATCATTCAACGGCATGACTACAAGCAGAGGCTCTCTTATAGCAATCCCAATAGCGGTTCTTATACATTGCACAATAATCAAATTTACTACTAAAATGCTCTTAAGGCTTTCAAACACAAGTGCTTCTATGGCAAAATTTTAATAGAAATTTTCTATCGGGCAACAAGAATAGTAAGAGCAATCTAAAAATCCCAAAATTATTTGCCAAGGATGATACTATCTAAAACACTAGCTAAACAATTTTAAAAAAATAAAAAATAAAAAACATAACTCACAGGACCATGACAAAGAGGTTGAAATCTTTCCTTTAGCAAGTCATCTTACAAGCAATCTTTCATACTTTTTTCTTTACAAATTCTCTCCTAAAGAGCAAAGTGTGTTCGCAAGTGAGAGCCCAAATGTGATCCCAATGTCTTCTCAAAAGTGTGATGTATGAGACCCCAATGTCTCATTCCTCCTTAACCATTGAAGCCTTCTTATAGGTTCAAAGGTAGGTAGGTAATTTACAAAATATCTTGGGTGGTTATAACCACCATAGAGATAAAAAAGCTATGCGTGACAAGTGTCCTATTCAGTTGCCAAGTGTCTTCATGGAGACAAAAAGGCTATAGTTGACAAGTGGCCTTGGTGGTGGTTATAACCACCATGGGATTAAGGATAGAAAGTTATAAATTTCACAAAAAGTTACCACTATAGAAAATAAAAGCTATGGTGGCCAAGTGTCTATCCAATAAAATCCCTATTTCTTTTGAATGATAACCTTTCCATATAGATTATTATTAAAACTTAAATTGTGAATTTATGCCCGTATTAATATTTTTTTATGTTATAACTTTGGGCATGGCATCGATTAATAAAAGCTTTTTCTTTTTAAAATAAAATTAGGGTCAATACAAGGATGAGGATTTGATATTGTGTCATGTGCTTCTTCTTCCTCTTTTACCTTTAGCAACCGCAGACATTCCCGAATCCTTCACTACTACAGTTTTGCAAGCATGCTCCCAGCCATCATGATTGCTATTGCTATTGGGACTAGCTAATTTTTCTTGCTTGATTTCCTCAAGTCATTTTAGTTCTACGTTCCGACTTGGTCCTAGCCCTGCTATTGCTGCCATAGTGAAAAATTTACTTCTGTGGACAGATCGACCAACGAATCTAAAGAAATCCTAGCAAGCACATCATCGTGAGGCCACATGCTAGAAAATAGATCAACCCTAGTAGAAATGGCTGGCCACAGAGCCTCATTTTGTGAGATTTTTAGGCTTTCGCCTCCAATGCTTCTTGTAACATTTTTTTTTGGCCACTACATCAATCTTGAACTCTATTAATCATGACGCTAGTGCAGGAAGAGGATCTCCATCAGTCAAGAATGATCGACACTACTGGTTTGTCTAGAAAAATGTCAGCATCATGCAGATTTCTTGTCAAAACCCTCATGGCACCGTAGGCTAGATTTCTAGGTGGATTCTATGGTTTCTTGCACGATTCTGTGTCATTGCTGGCTGCTACGGTTTGAGAAAGCAATGAAAAAATGGAGGAGATGGTAGAGATGATGGAGGGAGTTGCGAGAGTGGTTTAGGTAGGACGGGAGCAACTTCTATTTTCGATTGGCACTACTTAGTAGTGTCCACCATGGGCCCTATTGAATTCCTGAAACTGAGCCTAAATGCTCCTTAACATGAAATTTCCCTAGCAAAGAAATTGTAGGAGAGGTTCAAGTAATGAAGATTTGAAAGATTTAACAGAGTATCTGGAACAAATCCTATGAAAGCATTGTAGGACAGATCTAAGCTTTGAAGCTATCTCATCTTGTTGTCAATTCAATCCAGGATGCTACTGCTAAAATTATTGCAAGATAAATTAACTTGCCTAGCATCCAACCAGTTTTGCATATAATCTCCAATATTTCTAGAGAGATGGTTGCCAAAGAGATTGATGTACTAAGCCATTTGAAGCACTCCAATGTCTACAGGCACTATCCCACACAAATGGTTTCATAGAAGATCAAATTTGAATATTACGTCTCTCAGCCGAGCAACTTTTGATGGTATAGTTCCCGAGAGCTAGTTTTCTGACAAAACCAGTGATTCCAGATGATTTCATTAAACTTATTCCATGTCTTCTTTCCCTGTTTTTGATCTTGCTTCTGCTTTCTTCATGGCTTGCATCATATCAAAGATTGATGATGCTGCTTCAACTGCCAAAACTTCATTATCACTAGGATTTTGAACTTTGGATTCAGCCAGTTCCGGATTGGAAGATTTTGCATTTGGTACATGCTTGATTGGTGGTGGAGGTGGCCTTAAAGGTGGTGGATGTGGTGCAAGCTTTGTAAGGAGCTTTACCTCATCAAAAATTACAAAGAGCCCATCCACAAATTCTACCTGCATCCAAGGATCTTTTGATAAGGAAGATCTTCTATGCTCACCGTAATTGCTTCTTCCATGCACTGATTTGGGGAAAATAACTTTCAATGAACTTCAGTTCTACTGTTGGTTGATTTCATGCTTGTCCTTAGCAAGCCTATATGATTCGATTGATTTTGAATGCCCTCCGACATCTTCAAGGGTACTGAATTGACTCGCAGATGCACTTGATTGCATAAATATTGTTGAATCCCTTTTCAATCGTAATTCCAACTGTTCCATGAAATGGCCAAAATGTTCCAACACAAACTTGTACTACTTGGGCTTACAGTCTTTAAGCCAAGCATTTTCCTAGACCAAGAGCATTTTATGATGAGGTAATTAAGGTTGACCTTGAGAAGGGTGAGTTCATAACAGCCTCCATGTTTATCACCATACATGTTGGGAAATGCAAGATTTGAAGTGTGCACATCAACAACAAGGTAGCAAAAAATGTTATTTCATACATTTTCATCGATAATTTAGGCCTCATAGATCAAATAAAGTTAATGAAAACCACATGCCTAATGTCCTTTAGTAGGTTCCATGTCATCATTAAGGGTACCATCACAATAGCCTTTGTGGCAAGGGAGAAATTCCCCACCACCATCGAATATATCATCATCATCAAGGAGATGCCAAGATTTAACTTGATATTAGGTAGGCCTTGGTTGGAGGTGGTGAAGTTATCATCCATAGTGATAATGTCATTCCTCTAACTATCAACAACATGGACATGAAGCAATGGTTAGAGGTCAAATTCCTTGATGACATACCTTCAACACATGATGCAACACATGAGGCCAATGCATCCAAAGAGGTGGTAGAAGCCACTAACCTCCTAGAGGATGCCTTGTGGGAAGAATATCCCTTCAATGTAATGAGTGAGGGTCAAGGAGACTATCAAATAATGCAATCTAGGCCCTATGCACCCCCTTGGCCATATCAAGTTAGGAATCACCTGCAAAACTAAGGTACCCTCATAGTTTTTAGGTGCACTAGGAACCTACCCACTATTTTCTTTCCTGCACCCTACATCCTACTCCCCATTTACATCACGTTAGAATTGTAGCATATTATTTGCATTTATTTTAATCACTTAGCTTACCATTTACATTACCTATGCATGTGGTAGCTTAGTTTACATTTTTTCTATTGTTGCTTTGATGCATTTTCCTTCATGCATAAAAAACATTAAAATGCATAAAAATCATAAAAATAAGAGGTAGCAATAGATGACCTACCATGGCCTTAAATTGACAACATGTGGCCCACCATGGTCTAAAATTGGCAATGCAGTGTCCATCATGGCCTTAAACTAGCAATGTGTGGCCCGAAATGACCTTAAACTAGTAGCAAACATAGCTCACCATGGCCTTAAAATAGCAACCTATGGCTCTAAATGGCCTTAAACTGGCGATATATGGCCTAAAAAAACCTTAAAATAGCAACACATGTGGCCCACAATGGCCTTAAACTATTGCCTTTAATCCTATTGTAGCAATTTGAAATGGCCTTAAACTAGAATGGGGCTTGCAATGGCCTAGTCATACTACCATCACATAGTCCTAACTTAGCACATTAAATCATTCATTATAAGCATAGTAAGCAGATAACAAATAACCATAAAAAGGAAATTTTACACATTACATATTATAGATAGCAAATGCATTCATTAGATGTCATATGAATATCAGTATATAGTATGAATAGCATCATGTAGCAAAAGAATAGAAAAAATAACAAAAATACCCTATAGTAGGGGTATATTTGGTAATCCTCAACTAGTGGTGCTAGGTGGGGGTGGAGGTTCTTCTTCCTCCACCACATCTCTAGGGCCTATAGCATCACCTAGTACCTATCATCATAACCAGAATGGAAATGTGCAATTAGTAAGAAAATGTGCACTACACAAGCTAACTTCAAACACAAAAAGCATAAAAAAAACTAACTTGAGAGGGTCATGCATCAATGATTTTTGGAGGTAACTTTTCAAGGCTAGTGAAATACCACAAAAATTTGGGCCCAGCACTTTCAGATAAGAATCAAGCTAAGTCATGATGCTTCCCAGCATGACCGAAACTTGCGAACTTCATAAATAGCATGAATTAGAGTCGAATCAAGCAACTAAAAGTTCCCTAATATCCATTGGAGACTACATAAATATCTAGCAATAAGAACTGCAAGTTCCAATCTCAAAAAACCTTAGTTTTGACTAAGTATACTTCTTGCACACAGGCCTGCACGCCCAGCGTGCATCTCAGCATGCAACAATGTTTGAGCGCCAAGAACTCACCAAAACAAGCTAGAAATGAAGGTATGGACCCTCCTAGTACCTTCTCCAAGGTCCCCAGTAGCTCTTAGACCCCTAAAAATCAAGTTTTGGGCTCTAAATGATGGGTTTTCATGCCTGCACACTGGCCTACACGCCCAGTGTGTACAAACATAGATAGACCAAAACAAGCATTCAAACCATGGTCTTCATATGAAATCAACTCCTAGAGGCAGGGAAACCATTAGGCATCATCCTAGGCTCCCAAAAATCAAGTTTTGACCTTGAAAAGTGGCAGTTTCATGCCTGTATGCTGGCTTGCATGCCCAGCATGCAGCCTTACATGCACCACTTTGAACATGGTTGATTGTGCATTTTAGGCAAGATTTTAACATGGAGTCAACCCGCAAGGCATGTTCAATGAATCTATAAGTCTACAAGCTCTAGAGACATCAATGTTTTGCATTAGAAAGGTCATTCTTGGCCCTACATGCCCAGTGTGCACGGTCGGTGTGTAGCACAACATGCACACTAGAAACATGCCTAGCGTGCATGCCCAGTGTACAGCATAGTGTACACACTAGAAACATGCCCAAAACTCAGCCAAAATGAGCCCTTGGATGCCCTGGAAAACTAGCAACACTTAGGAAACAAGGATCCAACTCCAGTGTACAAGATTAGGCTCCAAAACTGTAGCTTTCATGCCCACACACTAGCCTGCATGCCCAGCAGGTACACTCTTGGAGCCTCCTAAAGCCCTATAAAATCAAGGTTAAATGAGCCCAAAATTAATAGGTAGCATCCTCAAGACATCAGACATCCAGATTCATGTTTAAAACTAGCATCATAGTTCAAAATTTGTTCGAAAATTCTTGATGTTTATCCACATGTTATCCAATGTGTGGGGCGTATACACCCAACGTGTACACACTGGCATGTTGCACACTTGTAAAGCTTCATTCTTTTACACCTAGTCAATGCTCCACATGTCACCCAATCTAAAATTCTAGCATCCCATAGCCAGTCATCCCATCTCAAATTCATATTTAATGCCCAAACTTATACAAAAACCTGGATTTTTTACTAGATCAGGGTTTGAAAATTGAGGTATCTTGGCAAAAAATTGGAGAATCCACACTTAGAGCATCCAAAACACCCACCCTGCATGCTAGACTTCTACCCTACATGCGGAGCATATAGCCTTCATGCTGTGCCTACAACCCAAACCAACATACCATCACCCCTCCGCATCCACCGGGGCTCTTCATCCACCTTGTGTCAGATCCACAACTACATCTAAACCGTTGCATTGTAATTTTTATTATGAAATAATATTGCTGTATTTTTTTGCCAAGATTGGTTATAGTTCTCATTTGTTCTTGCATTTCTAGCTAAGATTTCTTATAGTTTTTGTTCATTCTTATTTACCTCTTGTTTACATTCTTGCATGTTTGCATTCTGGTTTACATTTATTACACCATTTACATATAACCCAGCATATTGCGCATTGGCATACGTCTAGGGAAATCCTTGCCTAATCCACGTGTGGACCATCCAAGGTACTCTACCTTTGTTAGTTCCAATTCATCCTCAAGTGAAGGTAGGGTCTTTTGTGCCTATATGCGGATCTCTCGGTGCCTTTTTCATTCTAGCCAAGCACTGAAAATTCCAAACAGTACAGAAAATGGCACTAGAAGGAGGGCCTGAAGTTGCTTAAATCTACTCTGATCCACTATTCAAATCTTTCAAATATGCACCCTGTTCAGCTAGATCTAATACAATCTTAGAGTGTATACGCTGTTTAGCCTATACGTTGTTTATCATGTTGTCTACTCTATCTGTACACTGCTTGTTCACCCTGTACACTGGTTGTTGAAGCCTGAATGCTTGGATTCAATTCATACACTATGTAGATAGGCTGCACACTTCTAGACTTAGGTGTACACTGTGTAGACAGGCTACACACTACCAGACTTAGGTGTACACTGTGTAGAAAGGTTGCATGCTGCCAGACTTAGGTGTATGCTGTGTAGACAGGATACACGCTGCGAGACTTAGGTGTACGCTGTGTAGATAGGCTACATGCTGCTAGACTTAGGTGTACACTATTTAGAAAGGCTGCACGCTGTCAGGCTTAGGTGTACGCTATGTAGATAGGCTACACGTTGCGGGTGTACACTAACAAGTATACCTGTTTCATACTTGGCCAAATTCTCACCTGTACACACTGACACTATCTCCCATCTACCTTGTTATACTTACGACCTTTTCATCATGAATACTGCCAACACCAATGTTTCAACCAAGTCCACTCCAGATATCATTGGCCCCACGGCAATGATGATACCCATCATGCAACCCATAGGGGCCCATGGTGAGGTCAATCCCTGGGGGGGACCTCATCGATCACTCAGACTACAAGGGAAGAATCCATCATTTAACGTCATAACAAAAGAACAGTACAATTTTATATGTGTAAAGATCCAAGCCAGCTTGGTAATAGATCAAGCTGAACTAGAGGCTAAGAAATAGTATGAACTGGTCAATAAGGGAGGACATGAGTTTATCCGCTTCCCATATGACATCATCCCTCTCCCAGAGCACTACTCTGAGCTCATCTCACAGCTCCTCCTAGTAAGGAGTCAGACCCTAGACCAGTCCATGTTAAATCCTCAATTACAAGAGGAGGATGACTTTGTGACTCAATCCAAAGATGAGGATTTGTACCATACTCTCAGTCCACATACTTACGTGGACCAGCTATTCCACCCTTTTAGAGGGGAGACTATGTCGCTCCATTCATTTAAAACCACTCAACCACATGTGCCTCAATAGGAAGCATCCACTCTTATTCCCACTCTCCCCTTGAATGATACCCAATTCAATATACCCATCCCCACTATTGCTCCAGTCACTACGTTATCCCCCCTCTTACAAGTACAACCCCGACAACACCCCCCTCAAAATAATGTAGGAGTGACCTTCCCACCCCAAGTGATTGGGATGCCTTCTGTGATACCTTCTTTTACATCTTCTCACTATATACCATGAATTCAAATCCAAGGGACACCCTTCACCACTTCAACTTAACAAGTTCAAGGTGTTTCTTCACAAATCATGACTAGACAATGGGCCACGACTGGCATGCAAGCACATCAACCCCCTCATTACAACATACCGCCTCCTACAATTCCACCCATGAACATCCCTCAAGTACCACAACAACAACAATAGCAATCCTTTCCTAACATTATGCCATCCTTAATAGCACCTACCATGAATACTCCTCAAGCACAACCTACAACCACTCAACTTTCCTCTTTTCTGTCCAATGTACAATAATCTAACTTTCATACTGCATAACATAATCCATCTACCATGTCACCTGGTGCCCAAGACTAGGTCGAAGCTAAAACGTTGATGCAAGAACTCACTGATGAGGTAAAACACCTCAAAATAGTCAACAACGAAGAGCTTAATGTATTAGACTTTCACCAAGAGGATCCTATTAGCTCTTCGGTACCACCGTTGACCCTGTCCAAAGGAGTTTCTTTGCCTCAACTAACCAAGTACAATGGGGAAGGGGACCCAATGCCCATCTGGTCATGTTTAGACTAGAATGTTTACTACTTTAGGAATGGCCCCATGCAATCTTAAGTGTTTTCACCATGTCCCTCACTGGGAGAGCTTTAGACTGGTACTGAGCCTTGCCTCATAACCCCGTATCCTCTTTGGAGGATCTCCTACACTAGTTCGTTACCAAGTTTAAATACAACCTGAAACCTGAAGCAACCCTGGATAGTATGATACAAGTAAAACAAGCACCACTTGAACCTATACAAAAATTTATTCAGAGATGGAGTACTACGCTAAATGAACTTCATGAACCAATCCCTGAAACATACTTACTCACCATCCTAAAGGGAGCCGTAAATGATTTCGTGAAATCTAAACTGTACTATTTGAATGCATGCACTCTAAGCCAAGCTTTCTTGCAAATAAAGAACATAGAAGAGGTGGTACAAAATAGCCGTGACCCTACTTACTTAAAAAAGAAAAAGAAAAGGCTAAGGCAATAGTAGTAGTAGTAGCAGAAACTCAACAGACAAATATGAGAAAACAAGGTAAACCACCCACCGCCCCTACTGGCTATACTAGATCTATCCCTCCAGCTACACCCAGAGCGTTCACATCACAAAATGCTACACAGAGTCATGCAAGAAACTTTGAGAGGAGAAACCCCTATCAATACACATCATTGCCCATGAAACCTTCACAATTATTTGACCAACTCTTGAAAACTGGGCTAATGAAACATAAAAAATTGTCCCCTGCAACAATTTAGAGACATGATCGATTCTGTGAATTGGTTGAGAACCCAAGCTTGGCGACACCGGATGAGCCCCCAATTCCAAGAGGCTTTAGACTAGACCATTTTTGTGAGTACCACCAACGTAATGGGCATGGCCCCAACTATTGTTTCACCTTGAAACAAGATATTCAACGAATGATTGATGGAGGTGAAATCACTTTTGATGAGGCCAACCTGGTCAAACCACAAAACCAGTGCATGGACATATATAAAGATCCCCTAAAAACTAAAGAAGAGGCATACACAATTAACACCATCAACATAGATAATAGCTATGAAACATGAAAGAACCCCTTCGAAGTTCATCTTCCGCCTACAACACTAACATCACCTCAACCTTCATACCCCCCACATGATCCTCCTACCCCGCAAACACCATTGGCGATCTGAGTACCTCTTGAAGTGGCAACAATGCAGATACCACCCCAAACCAAACCATTTGTTGTTTGCATGCCCCTTGCTGATACAACTGCTAGTGTGACACCATCAAACTGGCCCACTCCCTTCATGGTTTGGATGCCACCGGTGGTTGTTACGATAGAGGCACCAACTACAAATTGCCCAACCCCATTTGTGGTCAAGGTACCTAGACAGCCTAATACTCCTCAAACACAAGCTAGTCTCGCCCCATTCATCATTCGAGTCCCAAATCAACCACACTATCCGATCCCAAATGTTCCCACAAAACCCACATGAGAACGCCTGGTAGATAGGCTCACCAGGGAATGTTTGGAGAAGGAACGTTCGGCGAAGGAATGTCAACACCTTGCATTGGGACCCCCGAAACCAACTCCATTAAGTGCAATACCTACGTCTCCTTATAAAAACAAGCCAATCATGAGTTACAAAGAGGAGAAATCAAGAATGCAACACATATCAAACCCAACAGCCATGAAAAATAACACGAAAGTTAGCCCACACGAGATACAACTGTTATGTCCAATGGATCAAATGTCCATCGACAAGATTATACCCAATGGTAAGGACCTAGCTAATGGTCTAACACAAGTTACACAAGCCCTTAAACAAAATAATACATCATTAAGCTTGTACGCCCTCATATTGACTTCACTAGATCATCACGAAGCCTTAGTACAAATGTTGACATCAATCCCAGTTACTGAAAAACTACTCGCAAACGAACCCTCTATACATGCGGTAATGTCTACATGACAAGGATTCGAAACTAAATCATTGGGATTTCACCCCAAAAACATTAAAATTGATGAGAAAATCAGAGATGTCACCCAAAAACCCATGTTTATAACCATACGAGTCAATCAGTTTCAAATACATTGAGTACATGTAGATGATGGAGTGGCCACAAACGTGGTACCTTATCCCATCATTGAATAGTTAGGGCTTATAGAATTAATTAAACCTACGTCTACAATCATGTTGCAGTCTGTCATGACTTTAAACTGACACTTACACACACACGCACGTATGGCCCGAAATGGCCTTAAACTAGAGTGATTTTTCTTTCTTTTGCCTTGAAAATTCAAATCCTCAGTTTACATTCTATGACTCCATCTTTGCAGTACAAGTTACGTTGTCCTTTATGTTTTCCTTGGCACAATTATCGTTTGGGTTATATTTGTACTTTATTTCATGTTTCGACTTAAACTACAAAAAAACCAAAAATACTTTCACCCCATGTCCCTGCATTATTTATTCTCAACAATTAGAAAAATCTAAAGAAACAAAACAACAAAACAAAAAAAAAAACAAAACTGGAATATGAAAATGACAAAAAAAATACATAAATATTTAAATGGACGGTTACAAAAGTTAGCCAAGTTTTTGCATCTGTACATATATAACTCAACTCAAAAATATAGAAACAATTTCTGTTTACAACCCGTAGAAACATAACTAATAACAATACTCCAAATTCAAGAACTAAACATCAGGATCAAGAGTGGCTTTCTCCTCAAGTTCTCTTGCATCATGAGTTTCCCCTCCACTGGGGCCACCTTCCTGGCCACCGTCGTCACCGGTGACTCTGTAAAAAGAAAAAGAAAATAATTAACTAATTAAATAATAGATAAAAAAAGGAAGGTAACATTTCCTATGAAAAATAAATAAAAATTTACAAGGTCAAAAGACTTACTAAAGAGGATCCTCTTAAACTGAACTCTAGCCGATGAAGGATTTCTTCTTCAGGGACACTTGTCCAGTCGGTTCCATCTAAGCCTGGATCAATGTTGGCTAAGGCCTTCCCTTTGTCCATAGCAGACCAAGTAGGATGTTTAAGAGGAAACTCACCTACAAAAATCTCCCCAGAAGCTGTGGTGATTAGTCTCTTGGGAGATTCCATCTCTAACACAGTGTGCCTAGCAAAGGCATCAAACGAAGACCTTAGGCCTAAACCCTCTACAAACATCTCCATTTGATGCTTTTCTATGGATATATCCTTTAATGATTTTTTATAATGATACTTATGATTCTTCTCATCTTGGCCCCATTTCTGCACCTTTGAATCAAAAGCTTTCCAATCCTGACACTTGAGATTCAGCAAGTTAATTTGTGCCTTCGGCTCTGCTAGCTCCCAAGTCATAGTTACTTGGCAGTTCAATAGATTCCAATATCTATTATAAGTAACTTCAGAGGTTCGCCAAGAATGATCACCTATCAACCTACCAAAAGCAAACTCATAGCATGACTTAAAGTCATCTCGTTCTGCAGATAGTTTGGCGATCTCTTTCTCCCCTGCCTGAATTTGCAACCATAGCTTTTCGATGGAACGCCTACAAACCCAAAGTGACTTGGCATTTTGCACAATACATTCTACCACATCATCATAGATCTATCTTGGCACTTGCTCAATTTCTACCGGTAGTTCAGGAAGACTCTCAATACAAGTGGCCTCGGATGGATCCCACTTCAGTTTAGCACCTATCAATATAAGGAGAATATACATTAGACATTGGACAGTAGAAATAGATGCGAAAAGAAAAAGACTCAAAATTTTTAAAACGTATGTACCTATTTTAGGATGAGCTTGTTGGATGTGATCAACTACCTCATTGACAATACCAATGATGAAATCCATTTTACTTGCCATTTTGATCCAAGTAAATGGTTCATGTATGGGAGACAAACCAACTTTGATGGTCGCTTCCATTGGAATCTTCATTATAGGTATCTCCGAGTAAACATTAGGAGTCGTCCTAGTTTCAACATCTACGTGTTGTAGCGACAAAAACATAAATTCAAAACTCTAAATAATAGAAATGAAACAACTCAAAACTCAAATAAACATAATAATGAGAACATACTGAAATCCCTCTATTCTCCTGGATTCGGAGGAGTGCCAAAGTTTAACTTTCCTGTGAAGAAATCATCAAACATCTCATCAGCTTTACCCTATTCACCAGCGTGATCTTTTTTCGTGGTGACTTTTTCTCCTTCTTTCGTTTCTTCCCTCAAAGGGATGGGAATTTCTATCTTGTCGTTACTTGCCTCTTCCTCCTCATCTTGGTTGTTTGGGACCTCTTCCTCCTCTATGATCGGTGCTAATCCCTCTCTTCTTACTTTGGGAGTTGGCTCTGATGACATTCATAAGTTCACAAAATAAAAATAGAATAAAATGAAAATAATAATAATGATAATAAAACAAGGATAAATGAATGAATTAGGCTTACTTACCCCATGCAAGTATTTTAAACCGTATGCATTTCACCTTTGGTTCATCTACAACTAGAGCAACCTCTCTAGAGTGCTTAGGTCTTTGAACTCTAGATTTTTCCTTCTTGATTGTCTCTTTGATTACTTGATTGGCTCTCCTAGTAGTATAGGGCACACCATATAGCTCCTACTCTATGTTGTCATATGTGTGATTTGAATGACTAGAGGATCCCCTCATTGTAACAAAGACCAATTCATCAATCCCTTCAAAAGCATCTTGAGATTTGGTCACCTCAAACAAGTGGTGAATCCACGGGTGAGATATTTGGCCATGATCCCTTAACATGTACTCATTACCCATGCGAACTACTAGAAATTCAGCTACTCGGTGTAGGTAATTGATAAAGAATGTAAATGTAAAATGGGACTGTGCCTCAATGTTCGAACACAATCTCACTATCTCTCTGCGGAAACCTGAAAGTAAAAACTAAGCCCAATTATAACGCATCCCAGTCTCCAAAATTGTACGCATGATATGCACAGATTCTACCCCAAAAGTCTTCACTTGGGACAGGGATTTAGGAAACACTCGTGCTTTGAATAGTGGATACAGCTCATTTACTTCAGTTACTTTCAATTTTCCTTGCATAGGAAATCCCTTAGCACCTTTAAGTATACCTAGCCAGTCCTCCAGCTCATGAACCACATGGGCCTCTTTTTGTGCTCTATCCAAATTCACTCTAGTCCCATCCACTGGCACACTAAAGAGGTCTGAAAAGAACTCCATCGATAGATGGAAAGCCACTCTAATTCCCTTGACATGAGTGCTATAGTAAGTAACATCCTCATTGAATGAACCAACGATCATAATCATCTTGGTCATGGAGACATTAGGACTTAAAGTAGTAAGAAACTCCATGAGGCCAGCATCGCTCAAGCAACCAATAATGTGAGATGATGCCTCATCATGCAACCATCATTGTGCATTGTCAATATCTCTGAACTTCATGGACAAAGTGCCCTCAGTCCGCCCAGTCTCTATGGTGACTCCACCAGGGGTGATATCTACTGCACACACAGGATAAAATCATGGAATCAATACAACCAATGTGGTAGCAAAACAAACAAATGTGAAGAGTCAAAAAATACTATTACTTACTGTTAGACATTGGATCAAGACCATTACAATTCAAATCAGCATCACATGGGAAAACTGGCCCATTATGAGACCAATCCCCATGTAGCCATCCCCAAGCCTCACATTGTGCAAAAGCCTTAGAATATCATTTGTGGAAGTGAACAATTTCACCCTTGGTCTAGGCTAGCATGACACCACGGAGAGTGGGACCTACCATGAAAGCCTCTAAGGCAGTATGAGCCAATGCAAGTCCATCATCACCTATGCATACTCCTTCTTTATCAAATCGAGGCCTGCAAAGGAATGATGGTCAAAACATGAACAACCACTAGGCATTAAAGCAGAAATGATAAATTAAACAACCTTACATTTCTACCCTATATACCATTCCAAGAGGATTATTGAACAAGGTATGCACTTGAGATGCTAAGAACAAGGTGCTATTGAGGTTGTGAGGGCTACATGATAATAAGTCCCATACACGTGTCAATGGATGGGTGGCTCTGCACCCTCCAGAGGGACCATCCCCAATCGTGGATAATCCCTCATCGACATCGACCATGAAGGCCACTATATCATTTGAAGATCCCAGTAACATGGTCTCAAGGATTCTCCATGCTAATTGTTCACTTAGGTGAGAAAATATCACCACACTGAATCTTTGTAAGATGAAGGCAATGAATTTTCTGACACCCGTTTTGAACCATACTCCATTTCGATCGATAGTCATATCAGGTACCGGTTCATCATAATCAATAGGCCCAAACCATGCCAAAACTCCAAAAATTTCAACCACAAGGAGAAAAGGTTTATGACATCTGCACATATTCAAGAACCATGATTAGTAAGCCATACAAAACAATATAGGTTTTACGTTGAGACCAGCACTAGAAAACATTTTTCAGGGTTCACACTCAGCGTGCAGACCTTGCACGCTCAGCATGCAGACCCTACAAACTGGGAACACAAGCATGTAGACCCTACACACTAGGAATTTTCCCCCTCTTGTACACTAACATCTATGCTAAAAGAACATGCCAAGTCTCACACAAATTCTATGCGTCGAAAATGAAAAAAGGGGAAACTAAATGCAAATGGATGAAAATAGTAAACAAAAATACAAATTTGATATGGAACAGGGGCCTATTGGTGCACTGATCTGGACCATGATGTCATCATAGGCTTGGATAGGCATCAGAGCATCACCTCACTCTCCTCGCCAAAGGTCAAGTCTAGCTCCTTCCTCCCCGAGTCCCTCACCTGCTTCCCCTTATCCATGCCTTCACGTTGGGGTTTCCAGGCCTTCATGCTAGGGTTTGTAGGAGGTCCACACTGGGGTTTGTAGGCCTTCACGCTGGTGTTTGCAGGAGGTCCATGCTAGGGTTTGCAAGCCTTCACACTGGGGTTTGCAGGAACTCTTTCATCCGACTCGTCACGCTCCAAACGATGCCATCCTTGTTGCCTCCTTCACACCGTATCTGCACCTTCCTCTACCTGTATTATCCGATCTTCACCTCCTCATCACTCTAGTTCACACTGAGAGGTTCACACTGAGAGGTTCATGTCGAGAAGTTCATGCTAAGAGGTTCACACCGAGAAGTTCATGCTATCTTAGGCTCAACTTTGGGGTTTATGCCTACTACCATTCGTTTCAAGTTAAATATGTCCCCACATTGCTCATGCCACCCCACCCTCTAGGAAATCGTCATTTTAAGTATTTTACTCTAAATAAAAATAAACACAATGATTAATTAAACACAAATAAATATAAACAAACCTAGAGTAGATAGAAGAATATGTAAACATGCACTAGGCTAAAGATCATCCATGTAAGACCTTTCCTAAACTAAGCACTTTGGTACATACTCCTCGTCTTTTAGTTTCACACTTAACAAGCATTACAAATTGTATAATCAATTAGAAACCATAAACAAACTACAAACAGCCTGGTAAGGCCCTAAATTGCCGCGAATGGCCCGATAAGGCCCTAAACTACTAGGTACAGCCTTAAACTGCCACGCGGCCAAGTAAGACAATGAACCAACTTTAGCATACTTTGAGCACATTTAAATATTTGAATTGGTTTCATAAAGCAACTAGCAAATCCCCCTTGTTAATGTTTCTTCCTATGACTTGGCAGGGGCAAGCATGGATAGTAAGCAACTATTAGCACCATTGTTCATCAATGGACCATACGGACCCATCCAACAGGAGATGAATAGTAAGTCCATTGATTTAGACACATTGACTTACGAAAACTCTGTGGCATCAATAGAGGAAACGATAGAACACTTTTAGAGCATGACGAAATCATTGGATATTGAAGCCGATAACATCACTAAAGATCCATTAATTGAAACCCCCATCACTATGCCAAGCAGCGAAGTTAAGATACTAAAATTAAGTACTTTACTGGACCCACAACTTTCCAATGACATAGCGAAAGTGTTTAAAGGAAAAATCAAAGCATTCGCTTGGTCTTACACTGACATGCCTGGGTTGGACCCTCGAATAGTCCAACATAACATCATACTGAACCCAAAACTAAGACCAGTGAAACAAAAGGCACATAAGATTAAGCCTGAGGTAGCGTTGGCAGTTCGCAATGAGATCACCAAACTTTATCAAGCTGGTTTCATTCGGGTTGTTGACTACGCTGATTGGGTATCCAACATGGTCATTGTCCCAAAGAACAACAAAAGCATTCGCCTATCCATTGACTTTCATGACCTCAACTTAGCCACCATAAAATACGACTTCCCTCTACCTAGTATTGATCAACTAGTTGATTTAACCGTTGGGCATGCACTGTTATCCTTTATGGATGGCTTCACGGGATATAACCAAATCCGGATTAACCCTAAACATCAACTCAAAAAAACCTTCATGAAACCATGGTTAATGTTTTGTTATACGATGATGCCCTTCGGTTTAAAGAATGTTGGTGCTACATATCAACGAGCGATGACCTTCATCTTTAGTGATTACCTCATTCACTCACTCAATAATTACGTAGATGATATAGTGGTAAATCAAAGACACAAGAGCAACACATACAAGACCTAGACTTGGTACTTAAGCATTGTTTAAAAAATGTTTCTTTGGGGTTAAATCAGGCAAGATGCTTGGATTCATAGTTTCAGAAGTAGAAATTCGAGTAGACCCCGATAAGGTGAAGGCTATCACAAACTTGCAACCGCCAAGCAACCTTACCAAACTTCAAGGCCTACAAGGTAGATTATAGTTTATTAGGCACTTTATAGAAAAACTAACTAATAAGTTGAGATCCATGAACCATTTTCTATGCAAGAATGTGCATTTTCAATGGACCCCAAAATGCTAGGAAGCTTTTGACAATATCAAAATGGCAATAACACAATTACCGACTGTTTACCCACCTCAAAATAATAGACTGTTCTACATCTACCTTGCCACATCGGATTCATCAGTCACGTCTATGCTTTGCCAAAAACAAGATGATAGAACCGAAGTTCCTGTTTACTACTTGAGCCATGCATTAATAGCCCATGAAAAATGTTAAAATGACATGGAAAGAACATGCCTTGCCCTCACCTTTTCTTTAAAGAAGTGGTGACATTATCTCTTCTATAACCAAGTAAATATCATCTATAAAGACAACATGCTCAGAGCTATCACAAAAAACATTTACAAATCAAGAAAGATAGCTTGATGGAAGGCGATGATTGCTGAGTTTGACCGCATCATCCATCAAAGGTCAAGCTATAGTCAATCAGATGACCGCATCACCAACACAAGATCAAGTAACGATTAATCTAGAATTCCTAGCCAAAAACGTAAGCACAATTGACATAGTGCCCAATAAATATGATGCGATATTAAACTTTGATGGAGCATCCACCTCCCAGGGTGGAAGTGCTACTACCATTATCACATATCCCTCTGGGGAGATCCAACCCTTCGCTTACCGATTTAACTTTCCTTGTACCAATAACACAGCAGAGTATGAAGGTCTCCCCAGAGGCCTTATGGCAGCACAAGCTTCAAACATCACATGTCTTGTAGTCAGAGGCAACTCACAGTTAATCATTAACCAAGTCAAACATGTTTACACGTGTAAAGCATCTCATCTACAACCCTACTGTGAGTTGACGAAGTACTGGCTAAAATAGTTTATAAATATAGAACTATAACATGTGCCTAGAAATGAGAATACCATCGTAGACGCATTAGCCACTTTAGCTCTAAAAATCTCACCGGACATGTTTCATGCATTGCCTAATTCCATCATGAGCTGCAACAAGCCCATAACTGACACTTCCGATGAACTTCCCATAGCATCCACTAGCATGACAAATGTTGTAGAGTGGTATGATGACATCAAAGAGTACCTTTTGCATGGTGAACCACCTCAACATCTAACAAATGCATAGAAGGACATGATGTGAAAACGCTCTCGGTAGTATACACTAGTAGGAGATATGTTATGTCATAGATCCTATGAGGGCATTTTACTGGTATGTGTTAATAGCACCGATGGCCAAACCGTCATGGATTAAGTTCATGAGGGACTCTGCGGAGGGCACATAGCGCCTAAGGAAATGGTAACAAAAATAATATGCTTGGTGTACTATTGGCCACATATGGAATACGATTGTTTCTCCAAATTCAAAACATGTGTTACGTGTCAAAAGCATGGTAATCTTATACATGTTCCACCCAATGAGTTGCATATGGCTCAAATCACATGGCCTTTCCAAAGATGGGGGTTAGACATCATTGGACCAATAACTCCCCCATCTTCAACGAGGCATAGCTTCATCATAACTACAATTGAATACTTCATGAAATGGGTAGAAGCTATTCCTCTTAGGAAGACAACATTGAAACAATTATACCACTTTATCCTCAAAAACATTGTGACTCGTTTTGGCATCTCGATGATTATCATCACTGACAATGGGCCACAATTCAGCAATGTCAAAACAAAAACGTTCTGTGAAAGCCTAGGTATTAAACACTCATTTTCATCACCTTACTATCTTTAAAGAAATAGAAAAGTAGAAGCCACAAATAAAACTGTCATCATGGTGCTCAAGAAAATGCTTCATCAGAGCAAACGAAGATGGCATGAGTAGCTAGTTTATGCACTATGAGCATACAGAACAATGCATAGGACATCCACAGGTAAAAAATCATATAGTCTTGTTTATGGTTTAGAAGCTATTTTACCTCTAGAGTTGTAGGTACCATCCTTATGGACCACACTATCTGGACTCCTCGATAAAGGTCAAAACAATGAGTTGTGTACTGTTGACCTCGACTCGGTGGAAGAAGAATGCACACGAACACTGGATTAAATTGAGTGGTACCAGAAGCAACAATGAAGATGTCATCAACATGACATCCATAAGTGCCCAATCAAAGAGAAGGACCTTGTATGTAAGACGGTTCGCGAACACGTGGACAAGTTCTCAGCCAACTGGGAAGGGCCTTACTTGGTCACCAAAGCATATAGTAACGGAGTGTTCAAACTGGTAGACATGGATGGAAATGAATTGTCCAATCCCACGAATCACATGTACCTAAAACCATTCTATGTCTAATGATCTTAAGGTATGTCTTCATCCTGGCATCATGATGGTAAATTAATACCATAGACTCGTCCTAGGTTATGACTCAAAACTAACACCACAGATACGTCCTAGTGTCATGACGATAAACCGACACCACAAAGCTCCATCCGACATGACGCTAAATTATCACACTTATTTACCAGATTCTGCTAAGACTATAAACTAGCTTTCCTATTCATAGTCCTCCAAAACTATAAACTAGCATCGCACCATCTGCTACGATGATAAACTAGCAACGTCTAACAGGTTATGATGTAAAACTAACCCACGATAGTCCACTAAGACTATAAACTAGCAAGAGCATCTCTTGCACATTCATCTGATGCTGTAATTCATGACATTTCTTCATCAACTCCTACTGCATCATTCTTCACATAAGCTCTAACAACAATATTGTTTCTCATTTTGTTTGCCTTAAGTTACACATGGTGCCTCCATTTGCATCTATCACATTTGTGTATAAAGTGTTCGATAACTCATTCACTTGTGGTTTTCTTATCTTCTTGGAGTTGTGTTTGTAGGATGACACCCAGTGGTGCTCGTACACAGATACACTTCATCATGGTGACAAGGTTTCACATTGTTTTTGATGCACATAACTAGGTTAATCAATCTGTTCAAAAGTACATTTCCAGTCCCCAATACAGTCTCCATTTCCCAAACACCCTTATTCCCTTTCCTACCCAATTATAGTTCCTAGATACGCCAATACACCCCAAAACTTTGAGCATACTATTGCACATTGTGACATTCTCAAGAAGTTGCAACACACAACACGACACATGAGCATGAGTGAAAAATTGAAAGAAAGCTCTTTCAAAGAAAATTGGGGGGGGGGGGCACAAAAGAAAAGGCAAAAAATCAAATATCAAAGGGAAAAATGAACCACAAGACCCTTGGCACTTCCCATACAAGCCCCAAGTGGGAAGGCAGCTGTCTTGGAAAGAAGTACTCCTGTCTCACACCATCATGTTTCACCTCACTATGTGGTTTTGGCTGTTGGACAATGGGTTCCCTTAGACACTCCACAAGGGTCCTATTTCTCCAAAGAACGCATCACCTCATCACGTGGCTTTGGTTACAACAACGAGTTCTCTCAAACATGATACAAGAGTCTCGTTCCTCCAAAGGACGTATTCCTCATGCCTTAGTTCCAAGTTTACCAAATATTGGCCATCGACATGGAACAAAATGACTTGTTTGCAAAAGATGAACACTCCTCTTCCACATTAGCATAATTCCTTGATCAATTCCCAATCCCACGGTTGCAAAAATCTACCTACCCATCTCAAAACCTTGTTTCCTACACCCATGTACTCTGAACACAGTGTGATGACATCTAGCCAAGTGCCAAAGGACAATGCTTGCTACCAGTTTTCTTGTGGTGTTTTTTACTTCTTTGTCAATGCCTCTTGGGTCGATTCCTCCAAGCATCAACAAAGAGGGGCCAATGAAACACCACAAAAATTTAAGCCCAACACTTTAAGACAATAATCAAGCTAATTCATGATGCTTCCCAGCATGACCGAAGCTTGCGAACTTCATAAACAACATCAAACGGACTCGAATCAGGAAACTAAAAGTTCCATGATATAAATTGGAGACTACATCAACATCTGGCAATAAGAACTACAAGTTCCAATCTCAAAATGCTTAGTTTTGACTAAGTATACTTCTTGCACATAGGCTTGCATGCCCAGCATGCAGCTCAGTGTGCAGCAATGTTTGAGCATCCAAAACTCCCCAAAACAAGCCAGAAATGAAGGTCTGGAACCCTAAGACCTTCTCCAAGGTCCCCAATAGCTCTCAAGCCCCTAAAAATTAAATTTTGGGCTCCAAATGATGGCTTTTCATGCCTACACGTTGGCCTGCATGCCCAACATGTACCAACATAGATAGACCAAAACAAGCATTCAGACCATGGTTTTCATAGGCAATTAACTCCCAAAGGTAGGGAAACCATTAGGCATCATCCTGGGCTCCCAAAAATCAAGTTTTGACCTTGAAAAGTGGTTCATGCCTATACGCTGGCTTGCACGCCCAACGTGTATGCCCAACATGTAGCCTAGCATGCACCACTTTGAACAAGGTTGATTGGGTATTTTAGGCAAGACTTTAACATGGAGTCAACCCTCAAGGCATGTTCAATGAATCGACAAGTCCACAGGCTCCAAAGACATCAATTTTTGGCATTAGAAGGGTCATTCTTAGCCCTGCATGCCCAGCGTGCACAGTCAGCGTACAACACAGTGTGCACACTAGAAACATGCCCAACGTGCATGCCTAACATATAGCACAGTGTACACACTAGAAACATGCCCAAAACTTAGTTAAAATTAAGCCAAAATGAGCCCTTGGATGCCCTGGAGAACCGACAACACTTAGGCAACAAGGATCCAACTCTAGTGTACAAGATTAGGCTCAGCATGTATGCCCAGCGTGGAGAACCAGTAGTTTTCATGCCCACACACTGGCCTGCATGCCCAACATGTATGCCCAGTGGGTACACTCTTGGAGCCTCCTAAAGCCCTATCAAATTAAGGTCAAATGAGCCCAAAATCAATACAAAACATCCTCAAGACATCAACCATCCAGATTCATGCTCAAAAATAGCATTACAGTTCGAAATTTGGTTAGAAATTCTTCATTCTTATCCACATGCTATGCAGTGTGTGGGGCATATACACCCAGCGTGTACATGCTGGCATGCTGCACACTTGTAAAGCTTCATTCTTTTGCACCTGTTCGATGCTCCACATGTCACCCGATCCAAAATTCCAACATCCCATAGCCAATCATCCCATCTCAAATCCAAATTTAACGTCCAAACTTGTAAAAAAACCCAAATTTTTGACCAGATCAGGGTTTGAAAATTGAGGAATCTTGGCAAAAAGTTGGAGAATCCACACTTAGAGCATCCAGAACACCCACCCTGCATGGTGGACTTCTACCCTACACGTAGAGCATATAGCCTTCACGTTGTGCCTACAACCCAAACCAACATATCATCACCCCTTTGCATCCACCAGGGCTCTTCCTCTATCTTGTGTCAGATCCACAATTGTGTCTAGACCGATGCATTGTAATTTTCATTATGCAATAATATTGCTATATTTTTTGGCCAAGATTGGTTATAGTTCTCATTCGTTCTTGGATTTATGGCTAATATTTGTTACATTTTTCATTCGTTCTTTTTTACCTCTTGTTTACATTCCTGCACATTTGCTTTTTGGTTTACATTTATTATACTGTTTACATATAACCTAGTGTATTGCACATTGGCATACGTCCGAGGAAATCCTTGTCTGATCCGTGTGCCGACCACACAAGGTCCTCAACCTTCGTTACTTCTAGTTCACCCTCAAGCAAAGGTAGGATCTTCTGTGCCTGTCTACGGATCTCTCAGTGCCTTTTTCATTCCAGCCGGGCATCAACAATTCTAGACAGTATAGCTAGTCTCTAAGTGTTGAAGAATCTCAATATTCAAAAGTTATGTCCAATTCTCCTAGCCAAAGTCAATCCTCGTAAAGGTCTTGCTTTTGTCTATGATGATCCACGTAGGTAGATTCATTGAAAAGGTAGAAGAAGAGGCCTCTCTAGAAGGGGTAATGATCTACCTATCAGGAGAGCCACTCACCATTATGTGCTGCACAAACATCTTGTATGCCTACCTCCCACCAATTGCCTCAAGAAACATCTCAAGGTAGTGGTGTTTAGTAGACTCCTCCTTATACTATCACAAGTACACATTTCACTCTTTGTTATACTAGTCCTTATGGTTCTTCTATGTTTGTTGCCATCAATAGGCCTTCATGTTGTAGTTCTTCCAATCTTAGTTGCTTTGGATGAGCAAGTCCATCAATATCAACTCCCATGTGGCCTTGTTCTTACCTTTGAGAGCTATCCAATATCAGGCATACTCGATCTCAAAGGTATGCTAGGTGCTATCTTGTTGCGATCTAGCCACCAAGAAGTCATATTTGGATTGATGATTTTTGATCTTCATATCTTAGTTAGCCATCCTCTATTATATCTTGTGCACACATTTCCAAATGTTCTCATGTAGGAATTTACAGACCCACAATGCCTTTACATAGGAAAGTACATAATTCTTCGATGTCTCATGCATGCGATGAGACACCTAATCAACTTCAGGAGGGAGGTTAGGGAGGGTATCCACCTTGGCCACCTTGTTGAAATCCTACTATATCTTAGGACTTGTAGGCATGTAAAAATCGATGTATCTTAGCCAAGAACTAAGCATTCAAGTAGTAAGGTAACATAAAACAAAGTAACCTCACACACATACTGAGCTTAGGATCCATTTGTTGTAAGCAATCCACCATGTCTTCAACAATGCCTTCCATGAAGGTGAATTTATCTAATATATCTACCCATGGCTCCATGTGGTAGGTAGATTTTGCACTGATAGTGGAAATATCTAAGGTTATAATACAATGATTTACTTAGCACATATCTAAATAGCTAAAGATACTAGAGAAAATAGGCAATAATATATGGCAACACTAGTTAGTTACCTAGCAAGACCTCAAGCGTGAGTGCTAGGGGCTTGTCTAGCTACACACCATTGAACAAGCTATCAAAATCATCCCCATTAGGATGGAGAAATGCCTCTTCCTCCAACTACTAGAAGATCTCTATTGCCTTAGGTAGCATATCTCTATGAGCCTCACCTTTCCCAACTTGAGGGGGCACTTCCTCTATTACTGCTTTGACCATTGCTCATGTATCTTTCGCTCCTATTTCTGCAATTCACACATATAGCACATTAAAATAGATAGCATATCACTAACTAACTAAAAATTTATCATAATATAAAAAAATAAAAAAATAAAAAATACATACTAAATGCAAGTAAGACATCTTAGAAACTACACATACTTGCAACACCTACATGCAAGCCTTGAAGCTTGATGTGGATCCTCTTGCTACTTGGCTTCCAAATCTTAGGGAAAGCCTCCTCCTCAAGACATGGCCTCTTGATCTTGGCCTTAGATAGTTCCACTCTCTTTACTATATAGCGATCTTCCTTACTCATGTCCTTAGTGCTAACTGGAGGACACTTGCCCATGCTATCGTGTGAGTAATGCAATTTCCCTATGGGACCCTTAGTTATTAGAAATAATGACTCATTAGTCCCCTCTAGGAGATCTTTTGTATGTGTAGTCATGAATATCTACTTGAACCATGTAGTGACCAAAAACATCGATGGTTGGAAAACACTGAGGGGTCGACAGTCCTGAACAGTCTCAATCCCGTATTCATGGGAGGGTTGTGCTAGGTGAAGCAGATACAGGGTTCCCTGAATTGTATGATCAATTAGATAGGGACTTAGTCAGTTTCTATATAGCCTTTTGCAATGTGTAGTTTGAAAATGGAAATGAAAGCACTAAGTAATTATTAAATGCGAATGAAACAGAGAATAGTGTAAAATGCAAAAATGCACCACGCCGAAGCTACAAGTTTGCTCTATCAAGATGGATATGGTTAGTGGCACAACATTAAGGAGTGCAGAGATCCCAAGAGTAACCAAGACGTGTAGAGAAAAATGGCTGTATGCTTGGGAGTGGACTCAGGAGTTGACAATGTGAAAATTCTACCAAGGTTATAGAAAGGGGACAAAACAAGATATCAGCTGAGAATGCTAGCTAGTTGCAATGTTAAATAGAAAGCTTACAATTCTCAAGGTCACAATGCTAACTTTCTTCTATGTTACAAAATCTAAAAGGCCAACTAAAAGATAGTCCAAGCCTTTGAGCATTGCTCATTGGGGTATTTATAGGGTTAAAGGCACATGAAATGGGTGGTTTGGATGCCACATGCCTTAGGCCCACATTTACTTGTCTGTGCTGCACGTGCCATGCATGACTATTGGGCCTACATGACTATTGTAATGCGAGCCTACCATGTTGTAACTGTGAGCTTACCATGTTGTAATTGCATTGTTAATATCTAGAGACGTGTGCCAACGGTTCAATTAGGTGAAGTGCATTGATGTTGCACAACGACCCATCATGCTTCGTTGTGCTTCATAGCATAGCATGTTCAATGTAGCATAGCATCTTGTTGTGCATTCCACTACATGTGTGTTACATACTTACTACACTATGCTACACTACATAGTGTAGCGACTGGCCTTAGTCGCAAAAACTTAGCCAATTTATGAACTTTGCTTCCTGCATTACAAAACTTGCAAACTTGCTAATATTTCTTTTTGAGTTGCCTTTTGTCACCTCTACAGAATTGCTACGCCTCGCTACGCCATGTAGCTCAATGTAGCATAGCAGCAAACATGGTTCGTCGCTTCTTGACCGAAAGACATTGTTGAAGGACTTGCAGTTGGGCGAGAGGACGAACCGTGTAGCTTTTGATATGCTGTGATATGTTACGTAGCATGGCATGGCATAGCACTTTGTTTTGCAATCATTTTCTAAAGCTTGCTACGCTACATAGCGAGGCGTAGCATAGCGTAGCAGACTTTGTGACTTAGAAAACTTGCTGAATTGTTTTGCGCATCCTAAGTGATGCTCTCAACTTTGTGCATTGCTTCTAAGTAGGCCATTGGTTGGGTAAACTACTTAGGTGAATAGGAAGGATGATCCGTGGAGACTATTTACACCTAAATTAGAAAATCTTCCAAACTGGCCAGCCTGAATTTAGAGTGTTCTCCTCCTAAAGAATTGTTGTAGCACTGCACAAATTGCAAGGCCTGGTGAAGTAAGCATGCCTTCGAATTTTTGGGATGTTTCATTGGCCTCTCTTTTTCGATGTCTAGAGAATGGACTCGATAGATGTTGAAAAATAGTATGAAACATCACAAAAGATAAAATGCTAAACTCATTGCTCAATGGGTGTCGAGATGTCACTTGGCTGCACTTGAGAGTGTTGTATTGGAGTGAAAAGGTAAAGCAGGGAGGAAGGAGGAACAGGAGAAAGGAAAAGATGAGGTTTAGCCAAATCCCTTGTCGAAGTGCTTATGAGGGAGTCGTTTGCATTGTCATCTTTGCTTTTTCTAACCTTCGATGTCCCGTAGGACAGGTGTCTTCCCAACATGAGTTGCGTTACATCGTGTAGGGTTTCGACCTACCTACAGATGCTTTCCATGCAGCGAGCTATGTTATGTGCATCATGGAACTTGCACTGGTGTTTCCCATGTGGTGATCTATGTTACACACATCATGGGATTTTCACTCTAAAGTAGTCAAGCTAGTCGAGGCACTCACTTCACGATGTTGTAGCATTTGCTGCTATGGCAAGACATGCCCTTGGCTAGTGAGGGAAAAGGTCTTGCTAGCTGCAAGCATTGTTGAAGCTATTGGACATTATTGCTAGTGTACAAATCCAAAGTAGGTAAGACAACATTGGCCTTGGTAGTATCAGCGTGGAGGAACCAACCTCGGAGGCTCTGTTGTGAGTGCGAATTCACTAGAATCCCTACCACGGGCATGCATTCTCTATTCGGCTATGGGATCAGCTACCACATAGCCAAGCTCCACTGGCAGGGGGTTGGAGGATAACAATATTGTGGCTAGGCCACAATACTTTCAGAACTCCAGCTGCAAGCACTAGCTAAGAAACTACTATCAGGGCAAGGGACCATGGCGACAGTAGGTCTGGAGGGCTAGTACAATGCCGTAAGACATATCCGAAGGGTTAGCACAATGCCAAGGGTGGCGGTGTCATGCTTGTTCTAGAGCATGCTCCCATTATGTCGTGAACTATGTTTCAGAACTGCAATGTCCCCCCCATGCATCAGCATTGTGAATGCTCGTTTGATGTGTACTTGGTGCAGATGCATGCTGGGGATGTGACACAAACCCAGTTTAAGGTCTTGGCAGACCGTGTGCTAATTTAAGGTCCCAAAGGACCGTTGTGTAGGTTTAAGATCCCAGTAGACTGTACATGCTAGTTTAACATCATAGTGGATGTGTCATGCTAGGTTATAGTCATAGCAGACTAGCTGTGTCATTTTTATGTCATAGCAGACGGTTGTTGCCAGTTTAACATTGTAGCGGATGCTGCTCGATGCCTCTAGTTTAACATCATTACGAACGCTTCTTGATGCTGCTAGTTTAACATCCTTGTGGATGCTACTCGATGCTGCTAATTTAATGTTCTTGCAAATGATAATCAGTGCTGCTAGTTTAACGTCATTGCAGACATTGCTCGATGTTGCTAGTTTAATTTCATTGTGGACATTGCTCAGTGCTGCTAGTTTAACTTCATTGTGAACATTGCTTGGTGCCACTAGTTTAACGTCATTGTGAAAGCTGCTCGGTGCTGCTAGTTTAATGTCATTGTGGATGCTGCTTGGTGTCTTCATGCTTCAAATCTAATACGGCTTGATGTACGAGTGATTCACTAGGTTGGCGAACTTGTTGCCATCCATGTCCGCCAACTTGAAGGCTCCATTCCCAAAGGCTTTAGTGACCATGTAAGGACCTTCCTAGTTGGCTAAGAATTTTCTCACATACTTGCGGACAACCTTGAGAACGAGGTCTCCCTTCTGTACTAGCCATTGATGCAGGTCTGCATGGTGCTTTTGCTACTGCGTGCTATGGTAGTGCTCTATGCATCTCAATGTCTATGCGTGCTCCTCCTCTATTGAGTTGAGATCGATGATCCATGACTCGTTGTTCTGTGTCTCACTCACGATGTTAGAAAGGATCATTCGGAGTGATGGTACCTGCAACTCAAGAGGCAACATAGCTTCAGATCCATAAATAAGGTTGTAAGGTGTCTTGCTTATTTCTATTATACACATCGTCTAGTAGGCCCATAGAACGCAGAGGATTTGCTCGTGCCAACACCTCTTGCTATTGCTTAGCATTTTCTTCAACAATTTGATGATGGAATTATTTGTAGCCTCCACCTATCTGTTCACCTACAGATAATAGGAGGAGGAGAATGATTTCTTAATGCCTAGGTTGCTACAGAAGGTTCAGTTTTTTATACTGCTGAACTATGGTCCATTGTCAGTCACAATAGTTATTGGAAGCCCAAATCTCGTTACGATGTTGTCTAGGATGAAGTGGCAGATTTGTTGAGACATCATTTTCCTTAGAGGAATGGCTTCCACCCACTTAGTAAAATACTTAGTGGTAGTGATAATGAAACTATGCCCTATAGAGGACTTAGGTGTGATGGGTCCTATGAGGTTTAGTCCCCATCATTGGAAAGGCCATGTGATTTTCATTGGGTGTAGGTTTGTGGGTGCTACCTATATAAGATTTGTGTATCTCTAGCACATGTCACATGTCTTGACTTTTGATAGGTATTCACACTCCATGTGGAGCCAGTAGTACCCTAGGCATCTTATTTTTGCAGCCATAGCCCTGGGTGCTGTGTGTCACCTGCACAACCCCTCATGAACTTCATTAACTACCTTCTGCACTTGCTCCCCACCCACACATGTTATCAATATCCCATCATAGGAACATTGGCATAGGGAATCATTTCCCATAAGCACGTATTTCCAGGCACACTTATGGATTGTATCTCTTTAGGTAGATATCAATCCACCTAGGGGTTCACCATGTTGTAGGCAAGCCTTAATGTTGGCATACCACTCCTGGGTATCCGTAACACTGATAGAGAGCATGTGTCCCCTGTGAGTGATAGGCTTAGTGCATTCGATAATCAAAGTTGGCAAGTTTACAACAAAATGTGGTGGAATGTTTAATGTAAGGGTAGCTAAGGCATCTACCATGGTCTTCTCGTTGTGTGGCACGTGTTGCACATCTATGGTTGCAAATTGCTTAAGCAGGCTTTTTTCTAGGTCGTAATAGGGTTGTAGGTGTGTAGCCTTGTAGGCGTAGACCTTGGTGATCTGATTCACAACTAGTTGTGAATCTCTGGGGACTTTTAGGTGTTGTATGTGTAGTGCTCAGGTAGTTAAGAGGCCTCTGAGTAATCCCTTGTACTATACCACATTGTTGATGCAAGGGAACGTAAAATAATAAGTAGATAGGCACATTTCCCCAGAGGGAAACATAATGATGGTAGCTACACTACCTCCTCTCATGGTTGAGGCATCGTTGAAGTGTAAAGTGACTTCAAGATATGATGGGACGATGTTGATATTCCTAACTTGTTCGTCTGAGAATTTGGGGTCTATGGTTGTCTGGTCATCGATGAGCAAGGCCATGAGTTGGGTCTCTATGGTTTAAACTTTGATCAACGATTGACTTACATAGTGTAAATCAAACTCCATGGTTATTACCTTCCATCAAGCTATCTTGCTACATTCATATAGGTTGTTAGTGATAGCCTGGAGTATGCTGCTTTTGCAAGTGATGTTGGTTGTACTGCAAAATAGGTAATGCCTCCAATTTTCTAGTGTGAACACTAAGGCAAGATAATTCCTCTCCACTTCGTTGTACTTCACCTTGTGTGCTATTAGTGCATGGCTCAGATAATACACTGGTATCTTAGAATCGTCATCTTGTTTCTAACATAGTAGTGCCATGATAGATGTCTTAGAGGTGGTGAGGTAGATGAAGAAGGGTTTATTCCTTTGTGGTGGATGCATAGTTGGGAGGTGTAAAAGCTCCTTCTTTAGGTTGTTGAAGGCCTGTTGACACTAGGTTGTCCACTCGAAGTTAACCCCATTCCTTAGAATATGTTGCATGGGATGTAACTTGTTAGTCAACCATGCTATAAACCTTCGAATGAATTGCACCCTACCATGCAAAGCACATAACTCCTTAAGGTTTGTGGGAGGCTCCAAGTTGATGATGGCCTTGACTTTGTTAGGGTCCATCCATATTCTAGCCTCTGATACCATGAATCCTAAAATGTGCCTAGTTTTTACTCCAAAGATGCACTTCCTAGGATTGAGGCATAACTTGTGCATTTGACAGCACTTGAGTACTACTCCTAGATCACGTGGGTGATTAGCTGCCTCCTTGGACTTGACTGCTATATCATCCATGTAGTCATTTAATGTTTCTAGGATATAGTCACTAAAAATATAGGTCATGGCTTGTTGGTAGATTGCTCCAGCATTTTTGAGCCCAAAAGACATCATGGTGTAATAGAAGCTACCCCATGGGGTCATAAAGCTTTCTGTTAGCTAGTGCTCTAGGTTAATGCAGATTTGGTTGTATCCAGAAAAACCATCCATGAAGGATAGCAGAGCATGACCAGCCATGGTTTTGATGAGCTGATCAATGCTTGGAAGTGGGAAATCATCCTTGGCCATTGCTTTGTTCAAATCCCGGAAATCTATATAGATTCATATTCCTTCCGTTTTCTTTGAAACCACAACAATGTTAGACACCCATTCCAAGTAGTCAACCGTGCGGATGAAACTAGCTTGGTATAGCTTGGTGATTTCATCCATCACAGCTGGTATGATTTCTAGCTTAACTTTGTGAGCCTTCTACTTGACTGCCTTCATGCGTGGGTCTAGGACGATGTTGTGCTAAATCAGCTACAACTCTAGACCCTACATGTTGCTGTATGACCATGTGAAGACACTGATGTTTTCTTACAGAATCTTGGCTACGTTGTTGTATTTCTATGTGTTTAGGAGGGAGCTAAGTTTTAGTGTTTTCACCACCCCCTTAGACATGGCCATGGGCATCTTAATGAGAGGGTCCTCGGTTACATCCCCAACCTCTAAATCTAGGGCTTGGACCAAATGAGAGGCCAACTTGAGTGCCGAGGTGGAGGATCTCAAGTTCTGGAATGAGTTCCTCATAGTCCTTTGTTCCAATAGGTTTAAGATTTTTTTCCTAGATCTGGGAGATGCCTAAGTACAACTACTACCATCATTTCAATACACTATTCCTCACACATTTTATGACAACATGCTTCTAGAACCCTCAGGGAACTATCTACTGTGCCAGCAGGTGAGTTTTGCAGCCTTGTTCCATTGTGTTTGTGTGATGCTGGCCATAGTGGCCTAATGCTAACAGTATGTCTTTGTTACCAGGTTCTTCATCAACAAGGATGGGGTTCATGACCTACCGAGTCTACTAGCTATAGCACAGATAGCCCTATAGGAGTTCTCTTCTGCTGAGAACCTGCAGGTAGGTGTGATTGGTCAATGCGGGGTTGAATACCACACCTACCCAAGCACATAATCTATTCCCTACAATTATTCTAAGAGGTAGGGTTGGTTGGATGAGAAGTGGGTAGAACCCTTCAAATGGGTCATGGTTGAACAAGTTCTAGTTGAACTCCTATAGTTCCCGCTACTGTACCAACCTAGTAGGCCAAGTAGTAAGTGTTACATGCTTAAGTGTCCTTGACATTTTTGAATTCTCTACATTTTTACGCAAAATATTTTTGTGAAACTGTTGCTGGGGCAAGGAAGCCTCAGGAGGTGATGGTGGTAACCACTGAGACACAGGGGCTGAATATCAACTTCAACTATGGAGAAGTAGAGATGAGCCAATGCTGGCTAAATGGCATGGCCTCAGACTCCCTGGTCTAGAACATCAAAAAGATAGGGGTTATGGATCTATTCCTAGCCCTGTATCTGAATGTTCCTATTGCCGAGATGCTCTCCCTAGTGGAGTCCTTCTCTAAAAAGGTGAGTCTCTTCCACCTACGTGTGCACAGTGTATAGGTGATCATTGAAATCAATGACCAGCTATGCTTGGATTTTTTCAGTGTTCTTACCGAAGGCATTCTCAAAAGATCAAAATCCAAGACAGAGTTGATCCTTCCAAAGAAGGACATCTAGGAGTGGTTAGGGCTCACTGAGAAGCGAAAAGGGCTTCTTATGGAGAAGCTTAAAGAGGGACCCACCAAGGGGGTTTATCCTATCTTCTGTGCTAGTGCCTTCCCCTAGCTGCTTACTAAGGGGAAGGTCCTGGGAATTGAGCAAGCCTAGATAATGCATGAGGTTATGGAGGAGGAGGCCCGTTACAACTGGGCTAAGTCTCTATGTAAAGGTTTGTAAATCAAGATCTTGGGACACTGTAAGAAAACGGAGTCCCGTTCCAACATCCATTATGCCTTTTACATAGCTAGCCTTAAGTGTTTCATGGAGTTCCTAATGGTGCAAGAGAATGAAGTCTGGGTCATGCGAAATCTTGACTAGACCTCCAAGTCATGGATCTGCTAGATCCTTCAAACCACCCAAGCCCAAGATTCCTTAGAAATAATTGGAAAGTTATTTTCTATAAATACTAAGGATCAGGTGGCCCACAACGTTCGCAGCCAAGACAACATAGGAGAGACACCCGCCATTGTAGATGGTAGCGTGTCGCAAGGTGAATGTCTCATAGCTGAGAGTGTGGCTAGCAAGTGGTGGTGGAAGAGGCCTTCTCCAGCTAAGGAAACCCTTCACACGGGGGAAGAGGAGGGGTAAGGACTACAACTTAAACTACAAAGGATGCAACCACCTATTGGTAAGTGCTTTTATTTAATGCTTACTTTGTTGTTGTCTACTATGCTATGCTACGCTATGTGCCATAGCATAGCATAGCACCTACCTTATGCTAACTTGCTTTGATCTAATGTAAGTAGTAGTGTTATTTGCTCTTGAGTTGTTATGCTAGAATTTCTTATGTTTGCTACTTATGCTATGCTAATGCGACTATTGTGCTCTTCATTTCACAGTAGCCTCTCAACTCAAATGGGACCCGACACAACCTTTGAAAGTTGGTGCTATGTCCACATTCCCACCTAAAGTGATCAAGGTGTCTCGTCGTGCGTACAACGAGGTTTGCAAATGCGCTTTGCACTCGGCATGCTCCCTGTGGGAGTATAAGCATGTCAACAAGGACCTATGGAAATGGGTCCAGATGGCTAAGCAAAGAGAGGCCGACTTGAGTGCCGAGGTGGAGGATCTCAAGATCTGGAATGAGTTCCTCATAGTCCTTTGTTCCAATAGGTTTAAGATTTTTTTCCTAGATCTGGGAGATGCCTAAGTACAGCTACTACCATCACTTCAATATACTATTCCTCACACATTTTATGACAACATGCTTCTAGAACCCTCAGGGAACTATCTATTGTGCCAGCAGGTGAGTTTTGCAGCCTTGTTCCATTGTGTTTGTGTGATGCTGGCCATAGTGGCCTAATGCTAATAGTATGTGTTTGTTACCAGGTTCTTCATCAACAAGGATGGGGTTCATGACCTACCGAGTCTACTAGCTATAGCACAGATAGCCCTATAGGAGTTCTCTTCTGCTGAGAACCTGCAGGTAGGTGTGATTGGTCAATGCGGGGTTGAATACCACACCTACCCAAGCACATAATCTATTCCCTACAATTATTCTAAGAGGTAGGGTTGGTTGGATGAGAAGTGGGTAGAACCCTTCAAATGGGTCATGGTTGAACAAGTTCTAGTTGAACTCCTATAGTTCCCGCTACTGTACCAACCTAGTAGGCCAAGTAGTAAGTGTTACATGCTTAAGTGTCCTTGACATTTTTGAATTCTCTACATTTTTACGCAAAATATTTTTGTGAAACTGTTGCTGGGGCAAGGAAGCCTCAGGAGGTGATGGTGGTAACCACTGAGACACAGGGGCTGAATATCAACTTCAACTATGGAGAAGTAGAGATGAGCCAATGCTGGCTAAATGGCATGGCCTCAGACTCCCTGGTCTAGAACATCAAAAAGATAGGGGTTATGGATCTATTCCTGGCCCTGTATCTGAATGTTCCTATTGCCGAGATGCTCTCCCTAGTGGAGTCCTTCTCTAAAAAGGTGAGTCTCTTCCACCTACGTGTGCACAGTGTATAGGTGATCATTGAAATCAATGACCAGCTATGCTTGGATTTTTTCAGTGTTCTTACCGAAGGCATTCTCAAAAGATCAAAATCCAAGACAGAGTTGATCCTTCCAAAGAAGGACATCTAGGAGTGGTTAGGGCTCACTGAGAAGCGAAAAGGGCTTCCTATGGAGAAGCTCAAAGAGGGACCCACCAAGGGGGTTTATCCTATCTTCTGTGCTAGTGCCTTCCCCTAGCTGCTTACTAAGGGGAAGGTCCTGGGAATTGAGCAAGCCTAGATAATGCATGAGGTTATGGAGGAGGAGGCCCGTTACAACTGGGCTAAGTCTCTATGTAAAGGTTTGTAAATCAAGATCTTGGGACACTGTAAGAAAACGGAGTCCCGTTCCAACATCCATTATGCCTTTTACATAGCTAGCCTTAAGTGTTTCATGGAGTTCCTAATGGTTCAAGAGAATGAAGTCTGGGTCATGTGAAATCTTGACTAGACCTCCAAGTCATGGATCTGCTAGATCCTTCANGCAAGAGAATGAAGTCTGGGTCATGCGAAATCTTGACTAGACCTCCAAGTCATGGATCTGCTAGATCCTTCAAACCACCCAAGCCCAAGATTCCTTAGAAATAATTGGAAAGTTATTTTCTATAAATACTAAGGATCAGGTGGCCCACAACGTTCGCAGCCAAGACAGCATAGGAGAGACACCCGCCATTGTAGATGGTAGCGTGTCGCAAGGTGAATGTCTCATAGCTGAGAGTGTGGCTAGCAAGTGGTGGTGGAAGAGGCCTTCTCCAGCTAAGGAAACCCTTCACACGGGGGAAGAGGAGGGGTGAGGACTACAACTTAAACTACAAAGAATGCAACCACCTATTGGTAAGTGCTTTCATTTAATGCTTACTTTGTTGTTGTCTACTATGCTATGCTACGCTATGTGCCATAGCATAGCATAGCACCTACCTTATGCTAACTTGCTTTGATCTAATGTAAGTAGTAGTGTTATTTGCTCTTGAGTTGTTATGCTAGAATTTCTTATGTTTGCTACTTATGCTATGCTAATGCGACTATTCTGCTCTTCATTTCACAGTAGCCTCTCAACTCAAATGGGACCTGACACAACCTTTGAAAGTTGGTGCTATGTCCACATTCCCACCTAAAGTGATCAAGGTGTCTCGTCGTGCATACAACGAGGTTTGCAAATGTGCTTTGCACTCGGCATGCTCCTTGTGGGAGTATAAGCATGTCAACAAGGACCTATGGAAATGGGTCCAGATGGCTAAGCAAAGAGAGGCCGACTTGAGTGCCGAGGTGGAGGATCTCAAGTTCTAGAATGAGTTCCTCATAGTCCATGACACTAACAATGAGGATTGGTGCACGACTATGATAGACTACATTAGGTTTTAGATAGTCCACATTAGAACGTTGAGTCCACCCATGAACTAATAGAACAACAGATATAGATGGACCTGTTAGACTAGAAGTGTTAGGATTTAAAAGACATCAGAGCCAAGGTTTATGAATGGGGATAGTCCTAGAGAAACTATAAACATATGTATAAACTAGAAAATGCCACCCATCGTAAACTGTATGAGGATGCTACTATGGAGGAATTTACGTATGAAGAATTTGTAAATGCTATTGATGTTTCTGGGGCATATATCAAATTCAAAGAGTAGGTCAAGGTTACAAAATCTCCTGATTGGAAGGTGGACCTTCCCATAGGAGAGATAGTAATCATCTCCTTTTCTTTAGGGAAACCAAGGTGGACAACCGTAGAAAGGGAGAGAGCTACTGCAGTAGACACTGAACTAGGAAAAAGGCGTTGGGTAGATATCATGGAAGAGGAGGTCTAGCAATGTCTCGATCTCAGTTTAGATTGGATACCCTTTGAGATGGATGCAAGTCCTTCTTAGGTTAGTTTCCCTCTACCATATTAATGCTTATGCTCTATTGTAGTTTGTGTTTATTGCCCTAGCAAGCCACTTCACCCCTACAATGTAGGCCCTAGATGAGGGTGTAGCTTCCATAGAGGGAGGGGATGAAGAACTGGCAAAGGAAAATGCATGAGAAGGTAATGCACAAGGAAATGATGCAGGAACGAAAGGCGAAGATGATGCGAATAGAAACAACCCATGACAACATGAGATTTTTTTTGCATTTTGAATTTCTGTGTAAAAAATTTTGCAAACATTGTTTAAAAGACAATAGTTTTGAATAAAGAAAAGAGGATTTTGTGAAATAGAAACTGATTTTCCACTAACTTGTGTACTACATACGTGCATTTTGTATAAAATGTTCATTCTTTCATGTGCTAGTTTTAGGCCATTTCAAGACATTGCTTGTTTTAGGCCATTTCGAGACATTACTAGTTTTAGGCCATTTCGGGCCATAGCATAGCATAGTTTTAGGTCATTTTGGGCCATAGCGTGACAATGCTAGTTTTAGGCCATTTTAGGCCATTGCATAGAAGCACAAGAATGGTGCATGGACAGGAAGCAATGGGGTTGTTACACTAGGCATAGGTGCTTCTTGACCCAATGTTGGTTGAGTGAGATGTAAGGCTAAGATGCTCTGCTAGGGCCTTCGTCTACAACATTTCCCCCCACCTAGAAGGGCAACTTAGCCCATGCATTTTCGTTTTGGAGATCAGCTTGCTAAGCTGACCCCTCTGTCAGGTAGTCAGTGTAAACTGTGACAAGTGCTTCATTCTCAAAATTTATAACCTCTGAGCCCTATTCCACGCCTACATTGTGGATTGATTACATCATTGCTTCATCACTATGGATCACCACCTCTCTGCCTGCATAAGCTAGGTGGATCTCCTAGTGTATGGGTGAGGAGAAAACCCTAATTTTTGCTACCACAATCTCCCCAATATCAAGTTAAAATTGGGCATTTCCTCAACCACGATGAACGTTGCGTTTGTGGGGAATTGGTCCCCTACTATGAAGCCTATGTGAACTGTTCCTTTCACCATGACTCATGCCTGATTGAATGAACTCATTCATGATGTTGTTGTGGGCTTGATCGTGTTTACCAAGCCTAACTTGTCCACAATGGGGAAGGGGATGACGTTTATGATAGCCCCATCATTAACATGTACCCTTCATATTTGGTGTTGGCTGATTCAAATTTTGATGAAAAGGGGTGCCATAGTCGCTTAACCCCTCTTGAGATCTTCCCTAATGGTGTTGTCGTGTCAGGTTAGTTGAGGCTGTTCTGGTTCTATAGGTGCAGAGGGAAGCATGACTGAGTAGATCACTTCCTCTTCCGCTAGCATGTATTCATTGATTAGAGTTGCTGTCAACATGTGGATCAGAGCCTCATGGTATGACATAGATGTTATGATTAGGTCGTACAAGCTCAATGTACTATTTTTTTGGTTTAGATCTTGTTTGACCTGAGTGAGGGTGTCCAAGAGGTCTTGGCCAACCCCTATTTAATTCTTTCCTCCTCTTCCATTTGTCCCAGAAGATGAATTTCCCAAGTATGGAAAACTTCATATCTAGGTTCGGACCCTTTTTGGTAGAGTAGTGTGAATTGTGTGGTCGTGTTGACATTTGTCTTTGGTGATGAAGGCATAGATGCAGGGGATGAAGATGTAGGTTCAAGGGAATTTTGAACAGTACTTTCCTTCAACGTCTCACCCGTGAAGTGAACTTCTCGCTTTTTAGGATGGGAAGGCTATTTAGCTATTTTGCATGGGATGAGAGCTATTGAAAGCATCAGCCCCCTAATGAAAAATGGAGCTAGAGGTGTTAATGAATAGGGCTATGTGGCTCTGCTAACAGGTAACGCAAAGGTGGATGCCCATGGAGGGACTCTCAGGATGAACGGTTGTTGCGAGCTTCGACTAGCCACTAGTAGTGCTAGTGCATTATCCTGAGGCACACAGACCATGAATGGATGTTGGGGTGGCCTAGGATCACTATCAATGCTGATGGCATTGATTACGTAACTAGCATTGTTGGTGTTAAGGGGATATATGTAGACATACATGGATTGGTTTTCAGGGTGCACTCAGTTTCTTTCTTCCAACACTAGTTTCTACTAGTCGATTAATCTCTAGATGTCATCCTGCAACACTAGACAATAATTCATGTTGTGACCACACTGTTGATGGTAGTCACAAAACCAGTCCATCCTAAAACCCTTAGGAACTGGAGGCTCATTGGGTAGGGCCAAAGAGAGGTTCCTAATGAGCTTGTAGTAGTGTTGATGTTTCCTGCTCTCTTCTTTCGACATCTACCTGTGTTGGATGTACCCCACTGCTAATAGTTGCTTCAGAAGTTCTAAAGGCTTGAGTGGCAATGGGGTGTTCTTTGAGTGATCTTTGCAATAAAAGTTGGGTTTAGGTTGTGTAGATGTCTCAGGTGTAAGTATAGTTGGTTACGGTGCATGGCCCTACTTGGGCACAGGGTTAGTTGTAGGTATGGTTGGTTTCTTACTATTCTGGCTACCATTGTTGCAAGGTTTTGGCTTGGCTTCGGTTGCCACAGTGGCCACTGTGGCTGTTGAGGCCTTACCCTTTTCCTTCTTTATGAAGGTGTTTTTGTAGGTGATGTAGGTCAGGTCTTTGCTTGCCTCGGCTGCATCCTATATGCTCTTAGTCTAAGCAAAGGCCTAACTAAGAGAGCGAGGAGTGAGGTAGTATAGTTTAGTCTTGATGAAGTCATTCACTATGCCCTTAAAGATGGCTAGCAAATGGGCCTCTACGATGGGCTCACGGATTTCATTAAGGGTTGTGCTCCAACAGTGGATAAACTTTTGGACTAGATCTAGGGGGTCTAGCTCCACACTCATCAGCTGATCCATTATGATTTTTGGCTTCAAGTTGTACTTGAATTGTGTCACAAACTAGAGAAAAAGCTCTTCCAAAGTTGAAATAGATGAGTGTGGCAGCGTGCGATACTAATCCAGGACTTCCCTAGCTAGGGACATGGCAAAGACATGAATAATCGTGTGTAGGCATTATTGTAATAGTAGAGATTCAGACTTAAAGGTGACAAGATGTGCATTGGATCTCCCTCCCCATTGTACTTCATGAAGTTTAGGAGGGACATCCCTAGGGGTAGCATCAAAGCAGGGATTACAAGGCTTATGGGGTTGTCCTCGTAAAAGTCCATAACTTATACTATGTCAGACTCAATAGCCTTGAGGCATTTCATTTTCTTAATAAGGGTCTGAATGAGCTGAAACTCTTAATCCAGACCTTGCAATGTTGTAGGCGATTGGGGATCTACCAAGGCAGCTCCCACTTGTGGCATGGCGGGGGTGACGGCGTGACCCATCGACGGTACCATTGGGATGAACCCTACGAGCGGTGCTACTGATGTTGTCCACCACCTAGCAGGTGGTGTTGTTAGGGTAGAAATAGTAGGTTAGGCTACTAGATGGAGCACTTGGATTGCCAGTAGCATAAACCATAGCCCCGTGTTGGGTCGTACCATTTGCAAGGCTTGGTGGGCTTGAGAGTGAACATAGTGCCACATCTACAACAATTGTGAAGAAGCGAATGGGACCCACCATGTGGATAGGCAAAGGCTCTTCATAGTGGGTGGAGCAGACGTGAACGTAGGAATGGAAATAGAAGTCGTGTATGATTATGAGGTAGGCATGGTATGAACATGTGGCAGGGTAGCCATGATTAACATATGATGTGCTACAAGAATGGACTGTTGAATAGTTTGCAAAGGAATAGTAGCTGCAAACAAAACAGGTGAAATAGATGAGAGAGGGTGTTAAAACACCATGGGGTTAACATGGCTACCCATAATAGTTGTAGTCATGGGTTGTGAAAGTGTAGGCATGATTAGAAAGGGAGCGGTGACAAACAGTGGATTGGCTCAAAAGGACTAGGTAGGAGGGATAGGAACGGGGTTGGTTTAACCTCCCTCGTCTGATTGGGAATCATGTTCCTCTTGTCCATCCTAAAACGCATCATTCTGGTTAGATGTTATGTCTTGTTGCTCCCTAAGTCTAGCCAACTAGATTAGCTGGTCTTTCTATGTCAAAGGTATGGAAGTGTTGGGAGTAGGAACAAATTCCTTCCTATTGCAGTAGGTGAACTTAGAGCTACGTCTGTCTTTAAGTTTGTGAATATCCAAAGGCAGATTTGCCTACACCTTTGCACAAAGGAAACTGTAACGCTTATGTTGCTAGGCCAATCCCTTAGGTCCTCAGTTTTGGATTCTGAGGAATTGACATGTTTCCAACATTGGGTTCAGCAGTTGTTTAGCAATAGTAGTGCCTTGAACCATGATGGAAACTTCAATATTAAAGGTAGAGGAAGTAGTCAAAAAGGCCATTGTTAAGCTATGTAGTTATGCAAAAGAGCACAAAAAGAACAAAGAAATTGAAAAGCAACAAAAAGGAGGCTTTACATCTTGTCAATTCTCAACGAACCATCGAGGCGACCGATCTGTACCACATAAATCGTAAACAACTACAAAAGGGTGTGATGTTTACAATAGTGTGCAATAGGGTATAGAGTGCATGCAAGACTACCATAAGATAGGCTAGTTGGCTAGCGGTCAAAGGTTTTGCATCTCACAGGGTTCTTGAGGAACCATCAAAGTGATTGATCTGTACCACACGATACACTGATGCATGATGGGGTATAAAGCACATGCAAGACTACCATAAGACAGGTAGGCTAACTAGTGGCTAGAGGCCTTGTGTTCTGTAAGGCTCCTGAGGTATTGTTGAGGTGACCAATCTGCACCACACAACATATAAACAACCACAGACAGGTGTCAAGTTTATGCTAATGTGTATCAAGGTGCAGAAGGCTAACAGAACTACCGTGACAGGTGGAAAAGGCACCAAAAGGCCCTCCTTCTAATTCCATAAAACTGTAGCAACTGAAAATGTCAGCGACTAGAAAACACTGAGGGGTCGACAGTCATGAACCATCTCAACCCTATATTCGTGGAAGGGCCGTGCTGGGTGAAGCAGATACAGGACACCTTGAATGGTCTGGTCGATCAGATAGGAACTTAGTTGGCATCTATATAGCCTTTTGCAACGTGTAGTTTGAAAACAAAAATGAAAGTGCTAAGTAATGCTTAAATGCAAATGAAATAGAGAATAGGGTAAAATACAGAAATAGTAGGAAACAAAGTAAAATGCACTACTCTAAAGCTAGAAGTTTGCTCTGTCAAGATGGATATGGTCAGTTGCATAGTGTTGAGGAGTGTAGAGATCCCGAGAGTAACCAAGATTTGTAGAGCAAAATGGTTGTATGCTTGGGCATGGACTCAGGAGCTAACAATGAAAAAATTCTACCAAGGTGGTAGAAAGGGGACATAACAAGATGTCAACTAAGAATGCTAACTATTTGTAGTGTCAAACAAAAAGCTTATAGTGCTCAAGGTCATAATGGTAACTTGCTTCTTTGTTACAAACTCTAAAAGGCCAACTAAAAGATAGTCCAACCCTTTGATCATTGCTCATCGAGGTATTTATAGGGATAAAGGCACATGAAAGGGGTGGTTTGGATGCCATGTGCCTTGGGCCCATGTTGACTTGTCTGCACTGCACGTGCCATGCATGACCATTGGGCCTACATGTCTATTGTAATGCGAGCCTACAATGCTATAACTATCAGCCTGCCAAACCATAATTTCACCGTCAGCATCTAGAAACATGTTCCAATGGTTCAATTAGGTGAAGTACATTGATGTCGCACAACCACCTGTCATTCTTCATTGTGCTTCATAGCATAGCATTTTTGACATAGCATAGCATCTTGTTGTATGTTCCGCTACATGTGTATTACATACTTGCTACACTATGCTACGCTACGTAGCATAGTAACTAGCCTTAGTCATAAAAACATAGCCAATCTGTGAACTTTGCTTCCTGCACTATGAAACTTGCAAACTTGCTGATCTTGCCCTTTGAGTTACCTTCTGTCACCTTCCCAAAATTTCTATGCTTCACTATGCCATGTAGCTCAGCGTAGCATAGTAGCAGACATGGTTTGCCGCTTCGTGAAAGAAAGACATTGTTGAAGGACTTGTAGTCAGGTGAGAGGACCAACTGTGTATCTTTTGCTATGTTGTGCTATGCTGCATAGCATAATATGGTGTAGCACATCATTTTGCAATCATTTTTGAAGCTTGCTATGCTACATAGTAAGACATAGCATGGCATAGCAAACTTCATGACTTAGAAAACTTACTAAACTATTTCACACATCCTGAGCACTACTATTAACTCCGTGCATTGCTTCTGAGTAGGCTGTCGACTAGGTAAATGACTTAGGTGGACAGGCAGGATGATCCATGGAGCTTGTTTACACCTAAAGTAGAAAACTTGCCAAACTGGTCAACTTGAATTTAGAGTGTTCTCCTCCCAAAGAACTATCGTAGGGCTACGCGAATTGCAAGGCCTAGTGAAGTAAGCATGCCTTCAAATTTTTGGGGTGTTTTAAACCATGGCTTGGATAATTTCTTGTGGTCCTATACCACCCATCCCCCATTATCATGCAAGACCAAGAGCTCCACAAACCTTCATAGGTATCCTACAAAGAACATGAAGTGGATGTGGGACCTCACCTAGAGGTTGAACAATAGCCAAGAGATCTCTGTATGTAAGCTAGTGGCTATGTACATAGTCCAATTAAACCTTGTACCCTCTAGTAGCACATCCTTTATCACCTATGCTTGTTCCACCCCAAGGATCTTTCCTTAGGAGAGAAAATTTGGAAAAGCATAAGAATGGAACAGAGGGTAGAGCTCTCACACCTTAGGCACAAGCCTTATTAACAATCATTGGGCCATTAGTAGGAATGAAAAAGATGTCGGTAAAGAAGGCCTCGTTGGGGTCCAACACTACCATCATGTCGTGCACTTGGGTGACAAATTACCTGAGATCATTGCTAAAAGATCTGATGATGGTGACCATTTCAACCACCAAGATACTTGAGCTAAGGGCCAAAAATAGGTCCATCAACCCTGCATGCTTGAGCCAAGCTATTAGTGCATCTAGAGCTTTATGGCATAGCCAGTATTGCATACCCTCCACATTTCCATACCTCATATGAGGGTGGCCTCTATGTAGTCTATAGTGATCACCATCACCTTACCTAAGGTAACCACTGCTACAACAAAGGTAAAGCAATGTTAGCATCATGAAACAATAAACTAACAAGCATACATGAGCAACTACAGAAGCCAAAACATAGACACATACAAGGCACAAATGGGGTTCAAGATAGGGGTGATGCTGTAAGCATCTCCTCTATGGTGATCTCACTGGTAGCCCACTCCTCATCCAACCAACCTGTTGGTGACTGTTTGGGACGCGACCGCCAACGAGTGTCCTCGAACAGGATTTAGGTGCCTGCTGGTCTCTGGTAACACCAAGGCCCAGATACCTTCAAATAAACTCAGTAGTTAATGTGAGTATGTGTATGTGCTGTTGCGGCGTGCGGTTGTGAGAAATGTAATGATTGTGTTGTATGTAAACTACAAATGACTTACTTTAAAGAGATTCAGCCAACTTTGCCAAGTACTGTGAGTTCTTGAAAATTTCCTATTTTGTTCAACTGCCTAGTCTACGCGGTCCTTATAATACCTACTTGTAACAAATAAAATTTTGCAAAAACATTTGAGCACAACTCCGCAATCTACTCCTAATTTTCCCCAGAGAAAGAGATAGTTCCACAAGAAAACTAGAAATAGAGCAAGATTCGATGGAAATAAGCAGAAAAGAAAAGAAAGCAGATTTGTGTAGACCTCAAATATTTAAACAAGGTAAAATGACACGAGTAAACACTTCGCAATAAAGCTATCCCAAATTCAATATCTACGAATTGTTCAAACTTCCAAGGCTCAAACAAGCAATATCTTCAAGACAATCCTATTATGCTACCAAAAATTGCTGCGTAAACTACCACGTACGAGACTCCATTTTGACTAGATAATAGATGTCAACGATTGCATTCAAACAGAACCTTTAAAAGACTTGACAATTTCTGATTGAAATACCACGAGAATTCACTTTAAAGATAAAAAGAAGCTATTCTGGTCCCATCAAAATACCAAAGATTTTCTGAACCCTCTCGACTACTGAATTGTTCAACGGCGTGACTACAAACAGAGGCTCTCTTACAACAATCCCAATAGCAGTTCCCACACGTTGCACAATAACGAAATTTACTACTAAAATGCTCTTAAGGCTTTTAAACACAAGCGCTTCTATGGCAAAATTTTAATAGAAATTTCTATCGGGCAACAAGAACAATAAGAGCAATCTAAAAATCCCAAAATTACTTGCCAAGGATGATACTATCTCAACCACTAGCTGAACAATTTAAACAAAACAAGAAATGAAATGCATAACTCACAGGACCATGACAAAGAGGCTGAAATATTTTCTTTAGCAAGCCATCTTACAAGCCATCTTCTTTACAAATATTCCAAGTATGATGTGTGAGACCCTATGTTATGATCCCCTGTTTCCACCTCCTTCCCCCCTGAAGCCTTTTTATAGGGTTCCAAGGTAGGTAGGGAAGTTACATATTTAAAAATATCTCACCTAACTTCTCTCCCAAGTAACTTGGCCAACCAATTAGGAAATTACTTGCCCAACAAGTTAGGAGGTTACTTGCCCAACAAGTTAGGTAAGTTACAACAATATTGGGTGGTTTCAACCACAAAAGAGATAAGGAAGTTGACAAGTGGCCTTGGTAGTTAAAATACAATCTTAAAGATACATAGGGATACAAGCTATAATACTCCATACATATATATCCCTTTGATTTTGCTTCTTCCAAATGAGATGTCAAGTCTTCTAAGTGATGTATAGGTAACTTGCAATTTCCAAATATCCCAAAAATATCTCAAAAATATCTCTCCTAAATTTTCTCTCAAGTAACCTGACTAACCAATTAGAAGATTACTTTCCCAACAAGCTAGGAGAAAGTTACAACAATTTTAGATAGTTATGAAAAGAAAATCTGCAACTGACAAGTGTTTACATCATATATGATATTGGGTAAATATGCTCAAGAATTTGGTCTTTGAATATAATTTTAATATATAGGTAAGTATCCAACATTTATATTCAATAATTATCTTTGAGGCTTACATTTCATTTTTTTTAAGAAATATAATCGGTTATAAAATTAACTTTATGGAATGGAAAATATGTTAACTTTATGGGATGGAAAATATGTTTCAAATGTAAATGGTTTTGTAACGCGGTTAATCACGTTGCTTTGATGGCTTCTTCTATGTGCAACTTTCTCCTGCGATTTGTGTTGTTTCTCTCCACCGAACTGCTCCATTCATTATTTTGCTGCCACCGCTCTGCCTTGGATTGGCCTAAGGTCATGATTGCTGCCGTCATTGGTTTGTTGCTGATGTCGCTGGAACCCTACCGCTACTCTGCTACCGCCATCTCCACGTCTTCCGCATCCTCCATGGCTGGGTGTCATCTATTGAACCCCCACAAACACGATTACAGTTGGAAAAGCTTCTACGTGCAGTTCAACATCGGTTACTAATTTACTCATATTAATGGTGAAATGACTTGAATCTGTGAACCCTAGGCAATGGTGTCTTGCCCCTATTCGTGGACATTGTCCAAGTCTGGTGCATTTGTATTTTTGTTTTGTAGTTTTTGCTGGTAACCGTCCAGAATCGCAGGCATAGGCGTAGGCATGGCAACCGGCTGCATTCTAACCCTGATTCATTCGTCTTCAATAGTCTCTGTCCAGGAAATTAGGCTCACTATGAAAATAGAACAAAGAAACCCTTCGTGGCAAGTGTTTGACAAAATTCCAAAAGGAATATGAAGTGATTTCTGGCGTTTTCTTGGCAAAATTTTAGCGGCAAGCAGCACTGCGTTTTTGTTGCCATATTGATACTGCATTTTTTTTTTAAATTTTTGCTTAACCCTGTCTATGAAAGTATTCAGTAACTGTTTCTTCTTAACACAGAACCTATTTTCTCTATTCTTTGGCTTCTGTGAAAGCAGGACCAACATCATTCTTGGATAATATTCATCCTTGATATATTTGTGTGGCCAAGCCCTGTATATTCCATGTCTGCCACCGTTACTGAACCAATCTAAGTTTGGTTGAATGTAATATGCTGATATATTACATTCTTTTCCCCATGTAAGGTTAAATTAAATATGTTTTTTATCACCATAAAACTCATCCGAATTTTAACACCTATTTTATTTTTATTCTTCTTAAGTAAACTGAAACTCCTGCTCCATGTAGTGGCTGAAAATGTTCCAACATCTCTGCCCCCTTTAAAACTTAAATAAACTTATGCAGCCTCATTCCCAAAACATCTTGAAATTTTCATTGAATTTTTACATTCAAGAAGAAATATTTTTTGAGGAAAATTCCCATTTAACTTAAGGTGAGATGGGACCAAAACCTCATCCCTAGGAGAAAATCAAACTGTACATAACATCTATACATTATCAAGTCCTTTAATGGACTATTCTTGGGGTGGGAACTGAATTGTGAGGGTTACCCTAGTGGGAATCCTCATCTCCTTCACCTCTTCATAGGAGATTTCTGATGTGATGTAGGTGGTTTTATTGTCTTTTTGTTTGGTGGAGCTCTCACCTTGATCTAGTGAAGCTTTCTCTTCAACCTTTTCCTCATTTTCTTGTTTGGAAGAGCTCTTTTGTCATTTTTCATTGACTTCTTCATTTTCCTCTTGAGAGGCCAAAGCTTCTCCCCATCCCCATGATGACTCTCCATAAGTTGGTGGTTCTTCTTCTTTCTCTTCTTCTTTGGAGCAATCTTGATATCGCCCCCAAACATTGGACTCAAAATCCAAACCCCAAGTGAGAAAAGAAAATTCATCGAATAGCCAGGCCATAAAAGGGCATTCCTTTGGAGCTCCACAAGATCTAGCCTTTAGATAAGCCTTCAATACATGTTCAGGGCAACATCCCATCACATATGGAATAAAAGGCTTTTTCATTGCTCTCTCAAACTCCATTAGCTCTCCCTAACCTTCACTACCAAACTTGAATTGAAAGATGATGAAATCTTAAGCAATCTAACCCTCCTTTTATAGGTGCTAAGAATTTTAACTTCCATCCAAGTGTCTTCAACCAAGCTTCCTTCTTTCTAGGCATTCAAACCATTTGTCACAATCCTCACTAAGTGGTGGATGAGTCACCTTCCCCACTTGTCAAACTTGTAGAATTCCACTTGTTTCATTTGTAGGCTTCCACTTGCCCCATTTGAAGGAAAGATAATGTTTCAAATATAAATAAAGCATAATTAAATATAATAATGGACACTATAATCCTAGTAATATTTACATAATACTATATACATATATTATTTTTGTGTAATGACATCTTCAAGTTGTATGCAATTGTCCCAAATAATGTTTTATATGCAAAACATTATATGGAAATTGCAATTCCATGCCATCCAAGGTTGATAATTTGTAAGTATCCTCTGACAATTGCTTTATAATTTGAAAGGGACCAATCCATGTCGGTGTAAACTTATTTGGTTTCTTCATATTCCATAACAGGACAAGGTCCCCTATCTTGAAAGTTCTTTTCAAAGCCTTTCTATCAAACCATCTTTTGACTTGAGAGGTATTTCGTAACAAATTATCCCTTGCTTTATCTACTTCAGCTTCTCTTTTAATAAGCAAAGTCATGAAACTTCTATCTTTATCAGTCCTTTCACTATATCTTTGTACAAATTCAGAAGCTGAGCTTATAATCTTGTTTGTGATTCTTGCTGGCAAACCATAGACTAAATTATATGGTGATGTCCCAATAGCCTTCTTGAATCTGATTCGATCTGAGCATAATGTGGATTGCAAATAATTGATCCAATTTCCTAGATTCCCATCCATTGATTTCTTGATATAAGCGATAAGCTTTTTATTGGCGGATTCCGATAGACCATTTCCTTGAGGATAATAATTTGATGAGGAAAATAAGAAAACAGATCTTTCAGATGCCCATCTCATAAACTCTTTGGATTTGAAGGTGGGTCCATTTTCTAACACTAATACTTCGGGTACACCAAATCTACTTAGAATGTGGTTGTCTAGAAACTTAATCACGTCTGATGCTGAACTTCCTCTTAGAGCTTTTGCTTCAGACCATTTAGTAAAATAATTAGTAGCTGTGAGAATAAACTTGTGTCCAGCTCTTGAAGGAGTAATTGTACCAATAAAATCCAAACCCCATTGCTGAAATGGTCTATCCGCAACTACTGGTTTTAAAGGGGCTCTAGCCCTTTTAAACTTAGTCCCATGAACTTGACATTTATAGTATTTTTGAATCTTTGTACTAATGTCTTGATACAAGAAAGGCCAGTAATATCCATATCGAAGTATATGTTGCATAGTTGACTTAGGAGATTCATAAAATAAATTCAAATGATCATGGAATTGTTCCAAAATGAAACTAATTTGATCATTATGGACACATTCCAATAAAACTTCCCGAAAATTCTTTTGATATAACATACCATCTTTAACAACAAATCTTCGTGCTCTTTTGAAGAAAGATCTCTTTTGACTTGCAGTTAAATTATTTGAGATTTTCCTGATAGTAAGAAATTTGAGAATATCATCGTACCAATTCTCTTCATGTGTGTCGAATGTATAAACTTCACTCTCTCTAGTCATTAACTTGGCTAGTCCCATTCCCTTAATTGTCTTGCATATTTCCAATGAAAATCTGAAACTTTGCAACTTAATAAGCCATTTTCCTCTTTTCAATCCAATCTCATTTTGGGATAGGAATCGCTTGACTGCAGGTTCAATTAGCATAATGTGAACTAATGAACTCTCCAAATAATATTTAAAATGCTGAAGTGCCTTGATGACTGCGAAAGCTTGTTTCTCTAAGTCTGAATAATTTAACTCTGAACCTTTCAACTGATACCCAAAAAATCCAATTGGTTCATCTTGACCTTCACTATCCTTTTGTGTAAGAACGGCAGCGATAGAATCATTTGAAGCAAAAGAGTATAACCAAAAATCTTCTTTAAGTTTAGGCTTTATCAAATATGGAGCCTCTTGTATAGCCTTTTTGATTTCTGATAAAGCTCTCTCTGATTCTGATGTTTTCTCTACTTGGACATCCTTTTTTAGCATATGCATCAAAGGTTTGGTAATTTCAGTAAACCCGGGGATGAACTTTTTCACAAAGTTTATCTTCCCAAAGAAAGATCTAAGAGATTTCTTACTTGTGGGATGCTCAATATTCTGTACTGCTTGAATTCGGGAATTGTCTATGGCAATCCCTTCTTGACATATCACATGGCCTAATAAACTTCCAGATTTAACCCCGAAGATACACTTCTTAGGATTTAATGAAATACCAAACTCACGACATCTGTCGAAAACTTGCTGGAGATGATTAATATGATCTTCTTTTTTCTTTGAGAATATTGTAATATCATCCAAATAAACCACCACGAATTTGCCTAATAAATCCTTAAATGCTAAATCCATTGCTCTTTGAAAAGTAGCTCCAGCATTTGACAATCCAAATGGCATTCTTTGGTAAGCAAAAGTTCCCCATTTGGTGATAAATGATGTTTTGTATCTATCATTCTTATCTACCACGATTTGATTATAACCTGAGAAACCATCTAAGAAAGAATATACTTGACAACCTGAGACTTTAATCAGCATCTCATCAATTCTTGGAAGTGGATACTTATCCTTTTTTGAGGCATCATTCAGATTTCTAAAGTCTACACAAAGCCTTATATCACCATTTTTCTTTCTCACTGGAACAAGGTTAGCAAGCCATGTTGAATATCATACTGGATATATGATTCGTGCTTGTAACAACTTCTTGATTTCGGCTTCCATAGCTGGTTCAAATGATGGATTAAATTTCCTTTGTTTTTGCTTGACTATTTTACAACCTTCTATTAAAGGAATTTTATGTGTCATCACATCTTGTCTAAAAGCTTTAAGATCATCATAAGACCAAGCAAAATTGTCCAAATTATTTCTTAGACATGTTAACAAGTTTTGCTTGAAACTCGAATCTCTTTCCTTTGTAACATTCAACATCTTTGGCATCTTGTCTAATCCAAAATTCACTACCTCGAAAGCTTGACTATCTGGGTTTTGTATATCCTTTCCAGTAAGTAAATTTTTCTTGAACTCATGTTCCAAGTCAATCATCCTTTTTGGAATGAAATTAGCTTTGGAATTTGATGACGTTTCAGGTATCACTTGACCCTCAAATTCTTGTTTGTTTTTCATAAATCTTAGTACTTGATCATCATCTTCAAATACTTGTAAATGTCTTATATTATCTGGTACTGATGGCTGATGTTCTTCTTCAATCATGACATCTTTGTAACTTTCTAATATTTGCATATCCAATGTTGAAGCTGCCTTTGCCAAATCATCTGCTATAAGATTCTCTGCTCTGTTTATATGCTCTATTTGGCAATGTTGAAACTGATCTAACATCTTACAAGCAAGTTGCTTATAAGGTCTTAAGAATGAGCTCTTTACGACACAGTTACCCTTTACTTGTTCACAGACTAATCTTGAGTCTCCTTTTATAGTGATTTCTTTGATCTTTTTGTCTAGAGCTATTCTCATACCAATACATAAAGCTTCATACTCAGCCTTGTTGTTAGTACAAGGGAAAGATAGATGAATTGCTTTGAGAATTTCAGGTGAATCATTCTTGAATATAACTATTCCAACTCCTGCACCTTTTGAATTACATGAACCATCAAAGTATAACTCCCATTTATCCTCTTGCTTTGATTGTTCTTTTTCAGGACTATAACTTTCTTGGAGTGTACAAATTTTGTTTTCAACACCTCCTTTTTCAACCATTTTACTTCTTCCATTTGAAGTAATGTTATCAATCATCATAGGTTCACTATAGATGTATATCTGATTTGGTTCTCCTTTCCAAGGTAACCACATGTGAGAATAATCTGTTGATATGTAACCTGAGAAATTCTTGCTCCAACTTCTACTCAATAAGAGACTATGTGAATCTGGTATGTCTACCATTTGAATAGTTACTCTACTTCTGATATGGGGTTTAGAGGAAATTTCCAATAGAAAATTTGGCAATTGACCCACAATCTTCACTCTACTTTTATCCACCTGAACAATCTTTTTATTTGACCTTTCAGGAGTCAAACCAAGTTTCTTACATATAGACAATGGCATTATAGTAGATGTGGCTCCAGAATCAATCAAACAATTGTGTAAGTACTTATCCTTTAATTTCATTATCAAAAGAAAAGGAGGAGCTTCCTTATCATGTGAAGTCTTTAATTTCTCATCATTACTGGATACGTAACTTTACTCTGATTCTCTAGCTCTCCTTTTGCCTTTAATGAACTCTAACGCCTTTCGTTGATGATCTCCTATTTGAAGCAACTAATAGAGGCTAATATTGGCTTTGACATGTTTAAGGTCTTCTATCAAATCATATTCTCCATCACCAATGAAGCTTGATCTCTTTATCCATTTATTAAAAGACTGATTTGGAGTGCTTTGCTCCACTTGATT